>LZPB01000158.1:0-38918 GCA_001676865.1 Ceratocystiopsis minuta | reverse complement strand
GGGCTGGCCAACGGGCTGGCCAGCGGGCTGCGCGTATGCTGGCGTAGGCGTGGGCACGTGCAGCAACGCACGTGCCTGCAAGCGGAAGGTGTTGAACATGCTGACAAAGCGGTGAAAGCGATGAAGGCGTTGAAAGCGTTGAAAGCGATGAAAGCGTTGAAAGCGTTGAAAGCGGTGCTTTTGGTATGTAAGAAGAAGAAGAGATAGCCCGCATGCCAAAGGCGTAGAAATTGATGTAAACAAACGAAGGCGGTGAAGGCCGGTATTATGGAGAATTCATTCACTTTCGGTATACGCCCCACCGCCCCACCGCCAGCCCCACTTATCCAATTTTACAAGGAATATGCATTCACCTCTTACGCGTAGCCGAAGCACCGAGNNAGTGGGGCATCTCTCGACATCTTATTTTTGCCGTCTCTTCTCCTCTCGTTTGCCCATGTCCGTGCATTGGATTTCCACATCGTGCAATGCCGTCGCACAAATAGCTCGATGTTTGGCCTGCGTCATCGCTGGTGTCGCGCTTCGATTCGCCGGCGGCATGTCTCGCGGGGCTTTTTTTGGGAGCCCCCTTCATCCGTTTGTCTGTCCACGGCCCAGGACCCCCTTCCCAGGGCCTGTCGTGTTACCAGGGGGCGCATCCGTATCTTGCATGGACCAGTCAGATGAGTCGCATCAAGTCCCAATTTGCTTTTTGGACGCCACCTCGGCAATGGAACCCGATGCCATGGGTGGACATGCACATTGCAAACGGCCTCGCCGCGGGTGTACTCGTATCTTACCGACTTCCGGGCTTTTTCAAGAATTCGTACCTGAATCCGTTGGCCTACGTTGTATTATATGAAAAGGCAAGTGCACAATTGTCAATAAAGTTCATGGTATTTTGTTTCAATTATGTATCGTAGTCTATTATGCCTTGGTCTCGTAAGACCAGGAGATCTGGCCAAGTGGCCATTTTGATGGGCTCTAAAGATGCTCCCACTCCCGAGACGCCCACAAAGAAAAGAAATCCACCGCAACTGGTATCTCTAAAATGATGCCGAATTTTTGCGCAGGGTATGAAAAGGAAATGAAAACGGAAAAATTCTTGTAAGATGTGTTTTTTTTGGAGGGGNNGGGGGGAAGAGAGAGAGAGAGAGGAGACCTTGGGAGGTTGTTTTGGCTGGAAGGAAGCTCCTCAAAGAGAAAAGGTCACAACCAAGTGTCTAGTACGACACCGGCTGCTGCGTGACGGTCTGGCGCAGGATGGCAGAGTCGTCGACGGGCTGGGTCTGCTTCTCCGGGTCGGCGTCGCTGCTGCTGCCGCTGGCGACGCCGTCGTCCTCGCCGCCGTAGGCGAAGCGACTGCGCTGGCGGATCTTGGCGCCGTAGAACCAGAAGAGGAAGGGGATGGCGCAGCAGGCGAGGCTGATAAAGGCCAGCAGCGACGAGGCCCACTGGTCGCCGAGGCGGTGGTACATCTGCGTGGTGAACAGCACGGTGCTGGCGCCCCAGAAGGAGCGCAGGAAGGTCTTGGCCGCGAGCGCGGACGCGGCCTGGTGCTGGTACGAGTCGACCAGGTAGTTGTTGGCCGAGTTGTACAGGAAGATGAAGCCGAAGCCGACGGGGAAGCCGCCCATGGCCGGGCCGGCCCACGACACGTCCGGGTACGACGACCAGGCGAAGATGAACAGCCCGATCGGGATGAACCAGCAGCTGAACATCATGGGCACCAGCCGCAGCTCGGCCGGCGGCGCGCCCTTGTACTTGTGCACCATGCCCAGGTAGTGCTTGTTGATCAGCGGCGAGCACACGGCCGAGAGGATCACGCCGACGGCGACGGGGATGAACATCAGGCCCGTCTTGCTGGCGCTGTAGCCCTTGCCCTCCTGGTAGATGACGGGGAAGGCGACGAAGAACATGTACAGCAGGCCGTACAGCACGGACATGTAGAGCGACAGCAGGAACACAATCAGCTCCATGAACAGCAGCTGCAGCGGCCGCATCAGAAAGACCTTGAGCTGCTGCGAGAACGGCCGCGTGTCCAGCTCCTGCTCCGTGACGTAGTCGGGCTCGCCCGTCTCCTTGCGCAGGCGCCGGGCGCGCTTCAGCAGAATCGTCGGCGCGTACGTCTCGGGGACCGTAAAGGTGATCATGATCCACACGAAGCCGGCGAGGATCAGCTGCAGCCAGTACAGCCAGCGCCAGCCCTTGTGGTCGGACAGGAAGCCGCCCACCAGCGGGCCAATGGCCGGCCCCATGAACGGCGCCGCCGAAAAGGCCGCCATGGGCACGCCGCGCTCCTCGTTGCGCCACATGTCGGCCAGCGTGCCGCCGACCAGGGTCATGGGCGCGGAAAAGGCGATGCCGTCAATCAGACGGCAGACGATCAGGGTGCCGATGTTCTTCGCAACGGCGCAGGGAATGATAAAGATGACGGCGATGCCAAGAGTGGAGGCACTTTCGTTGTTAGTATGGGAAGAATGAAAAAAAAAAAAAAAAACCAGGAAGCAGACAGGAAAACTCACTAGATGATGCGTCGTCCGTACACCTCGGACAGAGGCGCAAACACCAGCGGCCCGACACCGAAGCCGCAGACAAAGACCGTCACGGTGACCAGGACCACCTCCACGCTGACGTGGAACCGCTTCGCCGGCCCCTCCAGGTCGGCCGTGATCACACTGGACGCAAAGGCCACGACGAAGCAGGTCGTGGCCACGACCATCGTCACGTACCACTTGTACGCCTTGGACCAGTTCTTGGGGTTCTCCGGGTCGTTGGGCTCAAACGTCACCAGCTTGTAGCGCCGCTCCTCGCCGGTCGGCGGCAGCGGCGGCTGGCCCGTCTGCGTGCGGTGCAGCGACTCCGCCCGCTGCGCCGCCTGCGCGACCTCGGGCGGCTCCACCGGGCCCGGGATCGCACCGCCGGGCGCCTCCACACGGTACTCGTCCATGTTGGCATCCCTGCTCAGGACCTGGTAGGGCAGGGTGATGTCGAGGTTCGGGTCGCGGTGCTCCTTCTCGTCGGTGCGGGCCTGCGAGGAGGACGAGGCCGTCCGGGCCAGGGACGCCCGGCGGTGGTGGCCCCTTGCGGAGCCCGTGGTGTGTGAGTGCTCCATGTCGTAGCCGACGGGTTGGGCGTGCGACGGGTGCGCCGTGGAGGTGTGGGCGTGGGTGATGGACGCATATTGTTGAGGGTCCTCCGCATCCGGAGGAACCGGACTCTGTGAACTCATGTTGTTGTTGTTGTTCTGGATGATGGGGATGGTAGTGGTACTGCTGTGTGTCTATGAGGAGAAAGAGTGGATGAGTTACAGCAGTCGACAGACTGAAGAGGTAGTAGTCTTGATGATGGAACAAAGAATAGAAGGAATAAACTGAGGCTCCTCTGGCGGGCCTGGCCCTCTCCTTATATACGACATCCACCCCTTGAACAAAACCTTCTGATAATAACACCGGCGATCGGTCGCTAGGAAGACAAAGCGCGAATGTCTTACAATGGCTGCCAATCAGAAAGCGCGTTGTCGGCTCCAGCCCGAAAGCGAAGGCGAAACCTGATGATCGGGCCTCGACGGTCCAGACGCGGGGCCTTTGCTATGGGCGAGGGCCGTACCAGGTACGCCGTGTGCGCGCGGCAGCCGCCGCTTTCTGCAGGTAGCGAGTACGGAAATGCTGACTGTCGCTTTCCTGCCCAATCAAACAACACGAAAGCCCAAAGTTCGCGCTATAATCTTTTTTACTGGGGCCGTTTCATTCGAGAAGGCTCGTCCAACCCCAATTTTGCACGCTTCGCAGATAATTCGGCATCTCAACGCACACAAAGCAGGAGCATCCTCAGCCCTTCGCCCGCATCGCAGTTTCTCTCGCTCTTAGTGTTGTTCGCGAAGACGCGAAGGAATTCAAATCGAGTAAAGACACGGACAAGACCCAGTTTCCCACAGCCAATGCTGTCATGGCCCAGAACGTGTTGTTTCCTCCCCCTGGTACTTTTTCTTGTTTCTATTGCCTTTCGTGTGCCGCCGCCCCGGCGAGCCGCGTCCAGGCACACAACCGCGATGCGAGGACCGTCGCCGGGTCTCTCTCCCGTGCTTCCCCCCGTGTCGTGTGCCGAAGCCCCTTCCCCACCGCCCTCGCTCCGTCTTCCGTAAGATTTTGTTTTGCTTCCGATGCCGGTGCGCGGCCGCTCCCCTCCCCCCCTAGATCCGCCACAGTCACCGCCGTTTACTCTGCGTGGGGACCTTTCATTTCAATTATCCTCGGCTATAGAATGGAAACAATCCTTCAAGGAGGACCAGGCCCAGTAGTTGATGAAAGGTGCTTTCCAAAAGGAGGACACACACAACACCACGCACGCGCTTGGATACTGCTCTGCAAAAAAAAAAAGCCGTTTCTTAGCCCTCTTTACGGAGTACAGGAAGGAGTATTATTCATGCGTCTGCAGATCTTGGGCGTAGCGAGTCTTGGCGACATCCGCGACTTCCATAGTGCGCCGAACGCTCCCAGAGACCGACGGTCGACGTCATCTGGCGGCCATGCTCCAGTTCCAGCCTGTCCGAGATCCACTCCCAGTCATCCATGCATTCGGCCTGCAAAGCTAAATACGAGAAGCATTCGACCGAGCGGCGGGAGGTAAAATACTCAGTAGCTCGCGTCTCAGGGAGAAATGCCGGGTCTGTGGAAAAAGGCGAGCGTAATACGAGATTGTTTGTTCCCACGTCCACATGGATAGCTCATGGATGGCTCATGGATGGACATAAAGTTTGATGGCGTGGTGGCACGCGGCACACGTGTGGCTTCACACCACGATGAACTGTGGCGTAACCTGTGGCGTAACCTGTGGCGTCGACTGTGGCTTCAACTGTGGCCTCAATCCGTGGCTCGTGCGTTGAGCTCGCGTCGCGCTAGTCCGTTCCAGGACGGCAACGCGCTTGGTGCCACCTGTTGCATCGCAGCGTTTTGTCGACTCGTGGCATCCCCGAACCTTTTGCGACTTTGACTGCGGCATCCCGGACCGACCGACAAAACGTTTCTGCTCTCCACTGGCCACCGCGACACCCGGCGCCCACCATTGACGGACAACGCCGCTCCCTGTTCCATCACCCGGCTCGCCCGACCACACACCGCGTCGTTCTCCCTGCCCTTCCATCCGACACGTTGCCCGTCCTTGGTTTCGTTGCATACCCTCCGCCCATCATGACGCGCGCAACCCAGACCATCTCCGTCGGCCTGCTGGCCACCTCGGTGCGTCATCTCTCCCCCCTCCTTCCCCTCACCCCGACCTCTCCGGTGGCCTTTTAGCTAACGTCTTTTTCCTCTTGCTAGCTCTACCTCGCCCTCTTTCTCAAGCTGATTCCTCTGCCGACCACGGTCCAGACGGAGATCGTCCCCATCGTACGAGCGCTCCCTCCCCCGCCTTTTGCCTGTCCTTATCTTTTTTTTTTCTGATTTTCTAACACCTCCCTCGTTTAGCTCCCTTTCTGGTTCCTCGTCTCCGCCGGTGCCTATCTTCTCGGCCGCCTCGGATGGGGCGTCTTCACCTTTAGCGACTGCCCGGATGCGCACAAGGAGCTGCTGGCGGAGATCGACCTGGCCAGAGCGGACCTCCGCAAGCAGGGCATCAATGTGGACTAGGAGGCCGGTCTTTGCGGTGTACGCCGACGTTGCCGGCCATGGCCGTGCGCGCCGGCGTTGCCGGCCATTGTGGTGCACGCCGGCGTTGGGGAACTGAGACAAGAGAACAGACCTTACACCATGCATCCGTACCGGGAACAACGCCGGAGGGACCGAGAAAGAGACGCCAATTCCTACTTGCTTCGGGAAAAGATATCCTTTTTTTTTGCTGGACCATCTGCTGTCCCCCCCTCCCTCTCAGGATCCAAACGTCATTCATGAACAAAAGAATCGTTGCCACCCGCAAAGGAGCAGAACGTCCCCAACATATGCCTTTTCAAAACAAAGTAACTCCCGAATGCCGTCCAAACAGGAACGCTGGTATCTATCGCCGGTCCGCCAAGAGCGCCACCACCGTCTCCACCGCCGTGGCCGGGTCGGTGGTCCCGTGCACCAGCTGGTCGAACAGCCGGGGCAGCGCGGCCAGCCGTCCGCGGTCGTCCGCCTTGCGCCCTGTGTGCGTCAGCAAAGGGATGGGGTGAGAAAGATCAGAAAGTAAAGACCACAAAAGTTCCACGTACACTTGCCCGGCACGCCCACGAGCACGCCGATCTCGCTCCGGGCCTCGCCCGTCCAGTCGAACTCGATGGCCCACTGCACCCGCACGCCCCGGCCGCCGCTGCTGCTGCCGCTCGGCGGGTGCTCCTCAAAGGGCACGTCCACGTCCATGGCCGTGCGGCCGGCATGCGCAAGCAGCTCCGCCTCGGAGACAACCAGGTTGTCGTCGTCGTCGTCGTTGTCGTCCCCGCTGTCTTCGCTGTCGTCGTCCTCGTCTTCGTCGTCATCCTTGTTGGCCCCCGCCCCGTCGGGTCCTGGGCCCGGCTGCCGTCGCGCCGCGCGCGCCTGGCGCGCCTGTCGCCTCTTCCGTTTCCGCACCTGCGGCTGACGCCTGGTCACGGCGGCAAGCGCGATTTCGCCAGCCGCCCCGCCGGGCTTCTCCTGCAGCCGCCGCTCGAGAGCGACCCAGAACCGCGCGCGCCGGACCGCGACGCGCACCCACTCGCCCATGGCCCAGGTCAGGATCGTCACGTTCCGCAGGAGCGCGCTGCTGCTACCGCTGCTGCTGTCCGGGGCCGGTGCCGCCCCGTCCGCGCTGGACACGCCGCACCGCGCCAGCAGCGGCTGCAGCTCGGCCGCGGCCGCCAGCGGCTCGATGCGCGGCACCCGCAGGTCGGTCACGCGCAGCGACTTGGCGTTGACGGTCATCTCGATGCGCGCCCGGAAGAGGCTGCTGTGCGGGTGGGCCGACGCGACGGCGATGCGGTGCTGCTGCAGCAGCGGCGGCGGCGGCGGCAGCCCAGCCGAAGAGGCAGGCGCATCGGCCGGGAGCAGGACAATCTGCGAGGAAAAGACCAGCGGCGTGAAGGCCTGCAGGTAGGGCAGCTCCTCCCCGGCAGTCATGGGGATGGGGCGGTGCGACGCAATGGCCGCGGCCGCGTCGTCGTCTTCGTTCGCAGAGGAAGAGGTCTCCTCCAGGAGCGCAGATAGGCCGTCGGCACCGGCGGGCTTTCCAAATGGTAGAAAAGCAATGGGGTTTACGGCCCCTTGCAGCCAGGCGGCCATGGCCGTATCCGCGGCTGTGTCTTTGCCCGCCGTCGCGATGGATGGTGCGCGCCGGCGCAAGAGGCCGAGTAGGTCGTCTCGTAGATGGGGCGGTGCAATTTTTGAGCGCTGTGCCGGGCCGCCGGCCTCTTCAACAGACTTCCGTATCCGCTCGTTCTCGGTGCCGGCCAGGGCCAAGTCCGCCTCGAGCTCTGCGATCTCGGCCAGCAGCGCGTCGCGCTCCTTCTTCTTGGCCGCGTCGGGATCGGCCGGCTTGATCCCGCGTACTGCTGCGCTCCTCGTCACACGGCCATTCACGTGGTTGTCGGTGGTGGCATTGTTCACGCCCGTAGGTACAACCGTGGTTGACTCCTTGCCTGCTCGCTTCTTCTGCACGGTTGGCTTTGACAAGGCCGGCTTGGCGACGACAGTGGCACCGGTTGGCGGCGGCTTCAACGGTGCCTGCTTCAGCGGTGAACTGTTGCTTGGTGCATTGGCTTTGCCGCTAGGGATGGCCGTAGCGCCCGCTCGTCCGCTCCGTGACCGGGGCGCGCGCTTGCTCGGCGTACTGCTGGCCACGTTGTGTATTCCAGGCGGCGACGTCGTAAGCTCCGGGTCCGGGTGCTCGGGTGTGGGCGGCAGCTCCGGCTCCGCCAGCTCTTCCTGCTGCACGCGAAACAGTTCCAGACCGCCGCCCATGGCCTCTGCCGCGCGGCGCTGGCGCTCGCGAGCCGCTTCCACCAGGGGTTCCAGCACGTCCTCTGCACGCGTCGGTTCCGGTGGCGGGAGTGGCCGCGGGACGGGTTTCTTCACGGGTGTCCGCTGCGGGAGCGTCGCCCGCAAGGTGCCGCCTTCGGTAACACCGTCGGTGCCTCTATCGCCCTGCGGCTGTCCGCGGGTGGGCGACTGCACGGGCGGTTCCGAAAACAGGCCCAGACGCCGCGTCGGGGACCGTGCCGGCGACCGCGTCGGCGACTGGGACAGAGCGCGCGAAGGGGACCGCGAGAGCGCCGACCGGCGGCTGCGTTCTGGCGAGCGTCGAGCTGGCTGCTGCAGGGGCCGGACTACCGCTGTCGTATTCTGCTCAGCGCTATTGCTGCTGCTGCTGTTGTTGTTGTTGTTGTTGTTCGCCGGCGGGGGCGGTGCCGACGGCCCGCGCGAGGCCGAACGTCGCCGCTCCAGGATGTCCGGGTTGTGTCGCGCCAAGCTGGCGCGGGTGGGCGACGCGAACAGCGGGATTTTCGACCGCGGCAGCAGAGAGCCCGGCGAGCCCGGGGGCGCATCGATTGGTGTGTTGGAGGCGTTGTTGTCGGTGGTTCTGTCTGGCGCCGCATCGGACCCGTCGCTGCTTGCGCGGCCTGCCAGCCGGGGCGACGTCCTTCTGCGCTTGGGCGGTGGCGCGTCCATGGCGCTTGACGTCGATGGCCGGTGGAAGTCGTGTGCAGTGAGGCCGGTGTGCCCGCACTCTTGTGAAGTCGACGCTGTTGTCGTCGCGAGGCCGTTGAGCCCAAATCTCGTCCCCACCTCGGGTTTCTGCAACACACACACACGCGTCGCGCGCTAGACCGCGTGGGCGAAGTGTGGCGCAGGCAGTGTGGCGCACGCCTCATGACGTACCGAGAGGCGACGACCCGAACGTCGGCTATTTTTTGAATTTTTTTTTTCCGGTCTGGTAAGATCCGGAGTACCTGAAAGGACCCCACCATACCTGTCAAGGCGCGCCGGGTCGTTGCTTAGACGTCCCATGAGTCTTTCTTCTTCCTACATCCTCACCATGAAACGAGTTTTACCAAGGTCGTTGCCAGCAGCACCGGCGTTTGCGTCGGCAGCGCTGCCTCATCATCTACGGCCACGACGAGCACCCCGGCAACCACCACAACGGCCGCTGCGCCTCTTGTCGTCCTCTGCCTCTCGTTTCGACGCCCATCGCGGCCATTATGCGACACAAAGCGGCACCGTTCAGCAAATACATCCCCGCGGAGCCTACTACGACGTCCTCCTCATCTCCCCCCCTCCGTACTCAGTCGCAGAGACAGAAAGAACTCCATCGGCGACGGCTGCGGAGCAGGGCAAACCGGCACCTGGCGCAGCATCGGCCGACGCCGCCGAGCCGGCCCCCGAGCAGACGGTGCAGCAGCGCGCGCGCATCGTGTTCGGGTCGCGGCTCGCGGGCCCCATCGAGCGGGCGAACCGGCTGGCGGAGCTGCGGCAGCGCAGCAAGCGCATCGCGGGCGTGCTGGTGCCGCCGCGGCCGGAGGAGCCCGACAACTGCTGCATGAGCGGGTGCGTGAACTGCGTGTGGGACCGGTTCCGCGACGAGATGGAGGCGTGGGCGGCGGCCAGCGCGGAGGCGACGCGGCGGCTGCAGGCGCAGGAGCACGGCATCGCCGGCGGCAGCATGGACGACGACGGCGGCGGGTCGGAGACGAACTGGAGCCCCGAGGAGCTGGCGGCGATCAGCGGCAAGAGCAGCAACATCGCCAGCGGCTGGGTCGAGGACCTGTACAAGGACGTGCCGGTGGGCATCCGCGAGTTCATGCGGCAGGAGAAGCGGCTGAAGATCAAGCACCAGCAGGAGGGAACCGTGGGGGGCTGAGGGACCTCCAGACCTGGTTGGTTGACAGCAGCCCTTGTTGAGTTGGGTACGAGATGATGTCCTTTTCGTTTCGAGCGTTCGGCATGACTAGATGGCTTTGCATTGCATCATTAGAAGCCTGGCCTCCCATAGGGGCCAATTGTTTTGTGTCTCCTGTATAAAAAAGATGAATCTAAAGCAAGCTGGACCGTTAAAACAAGCAGAACAGTCAACCCTAGAAAAGGAGACGTTCTAAAAGAAACCAAAAGAAAAATAAAACATAGATCCAAAAGCACACAAAGAAGGCGCCTGTCGCAAGTGTCCCGTTCCCATAGTCCGTCCTGTCGCTCATAATAGCGGTTTCGTCGTCCCCCCGGCGAGACGCTTATCTTCCTCTGGCATATCTCGTTCACGCCCCTCTCTCGTCATCTCCCCCCCATGCCCCGGTATCATGCCTGGCTCTTGCTGGCCGCCGCCGCCGCCGCCGCCGCCGCCGCGTCGTGCTCATCGATGTCGATGGCCTCCCACGGATAGCAGATCCACACGTCGCCGACGGTGCGGGCGGCCTTGTAGCGGCCCTCGTCCATCATGGCCTGGGGCAGGCTGCCCTTCTTGGGCTTGTCCTTGTTGTGCAGCACAAAGACGCTAAAGTGCGTCTTCTCGGCATCCGGCCCCATCTTCTGGCGCGCCGCCTCGACGTCCTTCTCCAGCTCCTTGACGGCGTACTCGAGCGTCGTGCGCGTGTCGTCGACCTCGTCCACGATCAGCACGCGCTTGCCCACCAGGTTGCTCAGCTCGCCCAGGCTGGTCAGGTCCAGCCACTGCGTGCGCTTGACCACCGTGCCCGGCTCCTCCTTGACCGTGTCGGTCGGCAGGCTCTCGTACAGCGACAGGCCGATCGCCTGGATCGGAATGTTGGGCGAGCCCGGCTTCTTCAGGAACGAGCGCAGGATGCGCGCCGGCACGTAGCCGCCGCCGCCGATGGCGATCATCAGCTGCGGCTGGATCTCCTCCAGGATGGCCGGCGCGGCCTCCTGGCAGAGCTTATGGATCTGTGGTGCTGTTAGCAGGGCGCTGAGTTCGGGGCTCGGGATCCGGGGCGGCGCATCCCATACCTCATTGTACGTGACGTAGATTTTTTCCGCCATTTTTGCGTGTGGGGGGAGCAGGGCCGGTACAGAAAAAAGAAACGACGAGAGAGAAGAAAAAAGGTAAACGAAAGAACGGATTAGAAAAAAAGAAATCGGGAGATCGAGAGATCAAGCGACGTCGAGCGGACGGTGGTGGTCAAGGTTGCTGCTCTCTCCAAAAAAAAAAAAAAAATTGCCTCTGCACTTTTTAAACTTTTTTTTTTGCGAACGAGTCCCCGCACTAGCCCCCCCGCCGCGTCAAGCCGCGTAAGATATAAACGTACAAACTACCGATCCTTTCCGTGGGGGGGCGAGCAAAAAGCACGGTACATTCTACTTCTGGGCGCAAGGGCTCTTAGGACTGCCCACTGAAGGCCCGCGCCGGAGATCGCCGGCTGTACATCGAGAGACGGGCAAATCGACCGCGCACTCGTACTGTAAGCCAGTTAGTGACTACGGCAGGACAGTGGAAGAGAAGAAATGACGTCAAAATAGGTACGCAATAAGACAGAATAGGATTTGGGTGAAAAATTATCTAGGGTTTGAGGCAGACCGGGTGACTGTATTAAAAAGTAACTTTCCTCGGGGCTGTTTCGAATAAAGATATGGCTTGACGAGGCTGAGATGCCATTTCTTCCAATGTTGGCTCTAGAAAGAAGGACCTACAAAGTATTGTGTACATTTTCCCCTGGCCCTTCTTTTTCCACGTCTTCTTGTGCACTTCCTTCTACCGCTGGTGTACGTAAGTAGATGGCGACCCTAGAAAAAAAAAAATACCCATCCACGACTGGCCAAAGCGTGTCTTCCAAAGAGAAACAGTGCTTTGTGTCCGTCTTAGCCCCTGGTATGGGAGTGGACGGCGTTATGTGAAGAGCAACATACGTCGATGTGGTTGTGTAAAGAGCAGCTGTCGGAGGTGGTATCTCCTGATGGGGAGCCAGGTTGGTATCCTTGGACTGAGATGTGTTGTCTCTTGTGTTGGGGCCCGCGTGTGACTAGAGGCCGTCCACGACGTCCGCTGGGTCCTTGTGTGTTTTCGTGAGACGCCGCAGCAACTTGCCCAGGTGAGAGCGGGTGTCCTGGAGCTTTTGCTCGATCTTGTCTTGGGTGTGCCCTTCTACGATAGAGGTAGTAGCAGTTCTCAACGTCATGGCCCGGATATTCGCAGGCCGAGCAGGCGCAGGGCAGCACCTCTGGCGTGGAACCGAAAGCCCGGCGTCCTTGTAGCGGCGTTGATCCCCGTGCAGGCCGACGGCCTGGTGCGTGGCCGCCACGCACTTCTCGATCACCACAAGCTCATCGACTGGGCCTCTTCCGGCAAAGAGCCAGCACAGCCGGTTCCTGCAAGTAGCACCGCGCAAGCGTTCCATCCTGCATCGAGACAGAGGGATGGACCCCCTGCCTCCAGGTCTCGGAGCGCCCCCGCCCTGAGCTCTTCATTACTGGCCTTGTCCGTCTGCCATCTGCCCGTCGCAATCAAGGGGCATCCAGCCATTCTCTAGCTAGACAAGCAACGCCAAGGATCGCAATGTCTCCACGACGACGACGACGACCGCCGTCAAATCGTACTTGGATCGGACGGCTTTGGCGGCTGTCATGGCGGCCGTGGCCGCCGCGACTCCCGCCCTCGCGTAGGATCGATCCCATACCCGCCTCCGGCGTCGTACCCTGACGCGGCAGCATCGTCGGCGCCGCCAGACGCCGGAAACGGTGCAGCCACAAACTCATACCCCGACCCAGACGCCGTCCTCGGCGCGCCGGTCGCCTGGTGACGCTTGCCGCGGCCGGACGACGATCCTGCAGACGACGACGACGGCGGTGCGGCGGCGTGCGGCGGCGACCGGGACTTGGCGGTGGCAGTGGCAGCCCGGCGGCTCTCCTCCTGCAGCATGTCGAGTGCAGCGCCGATCTCCCGGAAACGCACGTCGCGGCCCCAGTCGACAATGTTGCGGGCGTACTGGCGGAACTCCAGATACTGGTCCGCTTCCTGGACCGCAAACGACCGGACCTTGATCGTGTGGTACGCCAAATCGTCGTGCCTCCACGACACATAGAGCCGCGCCTCGGTGCCGTTGAGCGCAACACTGAACACGGCATTGCCGACCTGCTTCACGCCCGTCGTCCGGCCCGGGTCCGCCGCAGCGCACTGCCGGAGCTGGTCGTTCAGTCGCTCGGCCACATGCACACACGACGCCGCGCCCCCCAGGCACTGGTTCGTGGCCACGCGCATGTTGCCGTCCTGGCCCTTGTACTCGACAAGGAAAAAGGGAAAGTACATCTCGGTGCTTGTCACCGCCGCAGACGTGGGCATGGCATCCAGCTGCATCCACTGGGTCGAGGAGAAGGCCGATATGTTATATCCATACATCAGGTCCGGTTCCGGGGTGCTGATGGCCCTCGTCGTCTGGGCGCTGGGAACGGCGTGACGTAGCATGGGCTGGCGGATGGCCTGGGCGAGGGGACCGGAAGGCGCCGCTTTGGGAAAAACGGTCCTCTCAAAGTAGTCTTGCACCTCTGCTTCCGTGGCACCCAATTCCAGTCGGTACAGCCAAGAGTCTGTCTCAATTTCCTCCAACGTTGGGCCAGGCGAGTCGCGACGGCGACGGATCTGCCCAACGAGGTCCATGACATGTTCTGGCACCGTCGATCTCGGTGGCAGCAGACAAATCCCGTTGTCCTCTAGGTCACGGCGGTATCGGATTTCATCGACCGACCTTCTCGGAGATGGGGTTCGGCCAAAGCTTGGCGCCGCGCCGGAGTAGTACGCGCTGTTGGATCCCCGTCTCCGAGAGGCCGACGACCCGGACGACTCCGGCACCGGCGGGATGGCAAAGCCGTCCGCGTCGTATCTGCGAGCCATGGCTGGGGCAGAGTTGGCGCGTCGGCTGGCGGGCGACGTACTGCGAGCCGGCGGTGTAGGCTCGTCGTCTCCAAGATATAAAAACGAGTCGGAGCGAGGCCGGGTCGGCTGGTCCGGCGACGCTATCCACCGGTAGACAAACGGGCTCACCCAGTCGGGACGGAACACAGCGTCTGGCGGGTCGGTGTCGACAAAACTCTGCAGAAAACGAGCGTAGCGATCGTTCCCTGACGGGCGCAGCGGTGCCGGCTCGTGAAGGTGCGCCGGCGCAGGAGCCGTGGTGGCGGCGGCGGCGGTGGCAGCGGGGTTGGAGAGACGTGCCCGCTTGGCCGACGGTAGTGGAAACTCTTGGTCCGGGCTGTCGTGTGTGTGGCGCTTCCCCAAGTGCGTGGACGAGTGAGGCGTGGGCTCTTCGGAACCAGGGACGGGGTCTTCTTCATGCTCGCGTTAGCTGGCCGTTCCTCCTGGCCAACGGGGACGGCCCCGAGACGGAGACACGCACCGGTGTTCTTTCTCTCGAGCAAGTCCAGAAGATACTCCTGTAAACGTTTCGACAGGCGAACGCGGGACCCGTGCTTGGGCTGTGCGCGCCGCTGCTGGTTGTTGCTGCTGCTGCTCATCATGGCTAGACAGGGACAGAAGCGGTCCTTATGTGGTCGCGAGAGAATGCAGTCGCGCCGAGGCCAAGCACATGGCCTCGATAACCCGACAGAACGTGACAGGCTGCTCGCGGCGGCCTGCCTTGTTGGTGGTGCGTTCCGGCAAGGCGATGTGTGGTTGACTGCATGGCAGCGCGGGCGAAAAGAAATGGGGAAACTTCGCGTTGGCGCGTTTGCGATTTTAGCCCTATGTTTGGACCGGGCGCTAACGTGTAGCGCTTTGTTCAGGTTGAACGACAGCAACGAGCACAAGGGTCTGAACGACTTGATCTGGTTAAGGAAGAAAAATGAAGAACACAGAAAGCTCTCTCAAAAGAGCAGAAAAAAAGCATCACCCCCTTCTCTGACCCCTTTTTTGCCCCCCCTTCCTCTTTGGGCCTTTTTGCCCCTTTCGCTCCTTCCACGCGTTAGACGTGTTTCCTCCACAGCAAGGTGGTTGAGCCCTGTATGAATAGCAGTGGGCTCGCCCTGCTGCCCTCTTTCAGCCTAGTCTTCTTTGTCACCGCGGCCCCGTTCTTTCTACCAAATATAACATCCTGTCGAGAACAGGCAGCAGCGCCTGCCATTTGATTTTCTTGAAGGTACTGCTTTTACTCCCGGGGTGCTTCGGGATGACCTTCGACCGGTGGAAATTGACGCTCCAACTACCTCCCTCCCCCACGTTCGTCCGCTAGCAGTTCCAGCCGCCGTCAACCGAGATGCACTGGCCGGTGATGTAGCTCGAGCCCGCGCCGAGCAGGAAGACCACCAGCTCCGCGACCTCCTCGGGCTGGCCCTGGCGGCCCAGGGGCACGCTCGAGGGGGCGCGCACCGGGTGGTTCTCGGCGCCGCCGCGGGCCGCGAGGGAGGCGCGCAGCATGGGCGTGTCGATGAAGCCGCTGGCGGTTAGCATCAGAAGAGAGACGTCAGAAAAGAAGAGAAGAAGAAAGAAAAAGAAACAAAAACCCACGGCGCAAAGCAGTTCACCCGGATGCCCAGCGGCCCCGCCTCCTTGGCGGCGACCCGCGTCAGGCCGACGACGCCGTGCTTCGAGCTGCAGTAGGCCGCCGACCCGACGGCGCCCTGGATGCCCATGATGCTGGCCGCGTTCACAATCGACGCGTTCGCGCCGACGCCCTGCGCGCGCATGCTCGCCACCTCGGCGCGCACGCAGTGCATCAGCCCCGTCAGGTTGACGGCCAGGACCGTCGCCCACGCGTCGTCGTCCTCGTCCGCCACCGAGTCCTGCAGGTTCGACCGGAACACGCCCGCAATGTTGGCCGCCCCGTCCAGCCGCCCCAGGCCGGCCACCGTGTCCGCGATCCACCGCTCCACCGCCGCCTTGTCCCGCACGTCGACGACCGTCGCCAGCACCCTGCTGTCGGGGCTCCCGGCCGCCGCCGCCGCCGCCGTGCACGCCGCGCCCGCCTCCTGCAGCGCCGCCTCCTGCACGTCGGCCAGCGACAGGCTGGCGCCCTGCGCCGCCAGCAGCTTGGCCGTGGCGAGGCCGATGCCCGACGCGGCGCCGGTGATGGCAATCACCCTTCCCTTGAAAGACATGGTCGCGCACGTAATGCAGTGGGTGGACTTGGTCGATGGAAGGGATGGCGGGAAAGTGAAAAGCAAAGGTATTGCGGGATCACCCTGCTATCCGCCAAGACGAACAAGGGAGCGCGTCCACCGAATATACGTCGATCGATCGCAGTGACATCCACACTCCCCCGCAGCATCTACAATTTGCGGGGGACAAGACAGACGGGATCGCAGGATAACCATAGCCGGCAGGGATATGCCCGGCGGAAGTGTTGACCGCGGGTCTCCCTGCGGGTATCCCCGCAATGCCAGAGGAACATATCCTCGCCGAGACGGCCGTCTTGGTTTACTAGCCCCATGCCTTGGTTTGGTAAAATCCACCGCGAGGTTTGGTCTTTTTTAGGAAGAAGTTCTCCTGCACTAGATTGGCGGTCTCTTCTTTATTTTCTCTTATTCTATTATCTTTGTTTATTTTTTTGGGTTTTTTTTTCGTCGTATACCTAGGAAGCCTGGAAACCACCCGCGGCAGCTACCGAAACTGCAATATCCTTATGCTTTTTCGTCCAGTTGGAAATGCGACGGTGTGTCCACGAACTGCAACCGGATAATAACGAAACCGCCACCGGAAGATGTCTAGATAAACCACCTCCGCCGCCCAGCGATACCACAAGTTCAGCGAGGTCGTTGTGGCAAACTGTGACTGCCGTTCTAGATCCTCGGAGAGTGACCGTACGTCTGAGTCTGGTAATCGTATGTACGGGGGTGAAAGCCTGGATGCAAATCCACGTGGCCCGGCCGGTCGCAATAAGTACCTTTCAGTTTCAACAGAAGTCCGGTTAACAACTTCTGCTGTAAGGTACGGAAAGCACGGACCATTTGGCGAGAAGTCGACGGGTGTGATCAAATCGGCATGATCGTCAAATGTCTGCACGCATGACGATGCCACCTCCCAGATTTCGACGTTTTGGCTTTGGCCAGTGGCCGTCCTCGCCAATGCCAAGTGCCTTCCATCCGGCGAGAAGGCGGCCGTGCATACCAAACCCGGGCCGGTTTCGACTGTCTGCACGCAAGCCCCCGACACTGCGTCCAAGATCACAAACATCGGTGGGATGTTGAAACACACCGCTAGATGTTTTCTATCTGGCGAGAGGGCAAGCCTTCCTACCTCAGACTGGTCTGGCCCTATCCATTCTATTGGCTTTGCCGCGAGCCAGTCTGGCGCTTCGAGTTCAAGGTACTTTCGCACCCTATTCTCCGCCGGGAGCAAGACCATGGCGTCTGGGTACACTCGGAGAGGGTATGCTTCAATGTCGAAACCGTCCCTTTTCAGGAGCTCCAGTGCATCGCCAACAAAGCTAGCGAATTCACTGTCTTTCTCACGCGTCTGCGCAATGTTAAGTTAGCATCGGGCTGTTCGTCTAGTACATAGGCATGTCGCCATCGCATGCGTACCCCGAGATGGTCTAGGAGACTGCGAAGCAGTCCGTTTGCTTTTCGCACGCTCTGTTTGATGGACATGCTTTCGATCCAATGTAGGAGGTGCTTCTGGAGGAATATGTAAACATGCTCGGTATCGAATTGCTTCGCATCACAGAAATGAACGGTCCAGTAGAGGCAACCGTATCGCAGCGAAGCCAAAGGGTCTGGCTGAGGGGGTGCCAAACCATTTGCGCGAGTGTTATAGGCTTTGATGTCGTACATATTCCAGTGCAGGCCAGAATCCAGAGCACGAAGCAAACGCCGGCACATGTCACTGTGGTCCTGCGCAATGCCAGCCTTGGAAATCTTTGTCTGGTAGACCTCGCCTAGATAGTCTTTGGCAGACTGGTGAATCAGAGTGACGGTATCGTCCTGGATGGTGAGAAACGAGCCGCATTTGGTGACAATTCTCTTTATTGTATCGGGCTGTGCACCGGGCAAAACAAGAACTGAAAGTTCGCCCACGGAAAGGGGGCGGTACGCAATGTATACTGCCTTCAGTGTCTCCTTGCAGCGTTGCCGATCCAGAGGCAATCTGTCGTTGATTGTGTCCAGAATTCGGTCGTACAAATTGAAAAGACCGCCAGGGAGTTCCTGGATAATGTTGACAGCGTCCATTCCATCCGGCTTTTCTCCCGTTTTGTCTGTCTTGTTGAGCTCTTGAAAGGCAAACCACACCCAGAGGAACGTATTCTGCGCACGTTCCATAACTTCAGATCTGACGGCTTCTAAGATTTCTTGGGTATAGCCCGGCTCGTGTTCCAAGATTGCAAGCTTGTGGCTGATATAGGCGTTGACAGGGCCTCCCAACTTCTGAGTGTCCAGTTCGACCAGAGACCCCAAAAGCTCTTTCGTCTTGATCTCGACCGTAGGGCGACCGGAAACCAGCCACTTCACCTTACGATTCGCCTTCTCGGACTTGAGTGAGGTGAACATCAGGCTCAGAAATTTTGGCAGGTCTTGGTCGCACTCATCGAGGGCATCAACGATGAGATAGACAGGTTCTAGGACCGGATCCTCGAGGATGTTCTCGAATACACGAGACAAGCTGGTGAATTCGTCTTTTCCTTCCAACGACGGCAAAGGCGCGCCCTCGTATTTTTTGCGTAGGTGACGCAGAAGACAACGTTGCCGGCGAAAGAGCTGCCATAGCAAGGACCGCAGAACGGCTGTTGCACTGTTCAAGGTCTTGTTTGTGGCCTGGAAGAAAAAACTCAAGACTCCAGGGCTCGGGCTGCCGGGCAGGTTTGGCTGTAGTTCCAGGGTGCGTATGATGCCCATCAACAGCATCGTTTTCCCGGTGCCGGCATCCCCCTTGATCCACATCAGACGGCAGGGTGGCAGGCCGGAAACATTGCACCTCCAATCGGCGAAGTCGGCAAACTCGTCGGTATCCAGAATCCAGTTGAACGCCTCATCCAGCAGCGTGTCTTTTTTTTCCTCCAGGGTCCGGATGTTGTCCTCGGGATTCACCACAAAGAGCCGCTGTAGGAGACGTTCTTCTTCCTTTTCCTTCTCCCTATCTGTCACGTCTTTCTGGATGTCGACAAGCAATGCATTTGTTGTCTGTGTATGGTCGACGAGCGCTCCTAGGGCCCTATTCGAGGAGAGCGCACTGAAATGTTTCGAGTCCTTCTGGAGCGTGTCTTCGGCACCCTTGATGCTTTGCAGGTATTCGGTCCATTCGTCGCCGATTACAAGGCTGCTGAGAAAGACGAGGCCTTGGTGTTTGTAATAGGAGCACACGCTTCTCATCTGGAAAAGGAGGAGTTCCTTGTACAGGCAGATGACCTGTTCCTGCAGACGATCAACAACGGCTTTGTCCCCGGGCTTGATGTTGTCGGTCCCAAGTAGGAGTGCACTGAGGTCGCAATACCAGTCCATTCGAGAGACAACGTACACAATACCATCTAGGTTTGCTTTTGTGGCACTGGCTGGATTGGAGAGGATCTGCGACGGAGTTAGACGAAATGCCCCAGGCATCCAATGCTCTCAACTGTTCACTGACCTGGAGCCCGGCACACACACCTGCCCATGGAAGGGCGGCTGGCGCGGCGTATGGCACATTTTGGATAATCAAGTCGACTAAGGGCTTGACTGCTAGGGTGGTAGAGATGAAGTCGCCCACACGTCGTGTGATTTTAGAAGCTTTCTCGACCTTTTTCTGGCCTGCTTTCACCACCTGCACCATTTGCCTCTGTCGCATGACCGGATTTGTCAAGTCGACTTCGATGCCGGGAGCAGAGTTTCTGTCGTTGTTGTCGTAGAAGACAGTAGTCAAGGTCTTCGTATAAGACCCCGCAAGGCTGGCAGTCTCTGGATCACTTTCGATGCGGTTGTATGCGGCATTCCAGAGTTCTTCAGACTTGGAGGTGGTCGGACTCGGTGATATATCCAGAGTTGTTGAGTTATTTTCCGTCTGGTGATCGGGAGGACATTCCGTCGTGTTCTCGGATGGGCTGCTTTCATCGACAGGAAACACTGTGGTTGTCGTGGCGACATCTTTTGCTTGCTCTCCAGCTACATTTCCAGGCCCGTCTTCATTTATGCCTGTAAGCTGGTCCGCCGGCAAGGGATGTTCCTGCAACGCGCCATGAGATGGGCCGTCCGCGTCATTTCCATCTTCTGGCGATTGAGTGGGCGCTACAGAATGTTAGACACGGCATGCGCCACTCCATAGGCTAACTGAGACGTACTGAATGACTGGGTGGGGGGTTTATCAGTATGTCGTCTTGTTAAGAAGCGCTTCAGTTTCTCCCGCTTAGATTTCTCCTGCTTGGATTGTGTATCCTGTTGTGCGGACATGCTTGGGCACAGACAGAAAGAGCAGAAAGAAGAACACTCGAAGCAAACGCTCGATACGAGTGGATTGGCTTCAATGTCTCCCACGATATGAATCGCGAAGCGTCTCACGTCTGGTCTTTTAACATTTCCAGAGAAATCCTCTTGAGCATTGGGCACCAGGCACGTTCCATCATGGGCGTTGGGCAGCAACAAGTTTTCAGCTTTGCGGGGTAAGCGCTTCTTATGATTCGCAGGCTGTTGTGAGGTTGCAACCGCACGGCCGAAAGGCGGCTGAGGAAACGATAGGTGGTTAAATATTGGCTAGAACAAGGCTGAGGTGCTGCGTCGTATGGTCCAATCAGAGAGCAGACGGGAAACGTATGGCAGAATTGTAACAGAAACACGATGGACAAGGTCGAGGTTGACGGCAGCGATGACGGTGATGGTGAACAGAATATATTGGTATAGCAAGGACAAATACAGGGTGGGCACAGTAGAGTCCACAAAGAAGCTGGCACCAGCAAATAAAAGATTCGGGTGCCGGTTTACACTCTTGTAGATGATGAAGAGCAAAGGTCAGTCTTTGATGTCTGCAGCAGTTGAAGTACTAAACTTACCGGTTAATACACAGGAAGCCTGTGCCCGGGAGCCCTCTGCTGACCATCGTGGCCAGGAGCATAGCTCAACCGGCCTCTGGCCGTGAGCACTCGACTGACCATTGTAGCCAGGAGCTGCGAGGCGTTTCTAAGCTCTCTCCGCAATCTGTGAAGCCATCCCAGCATTCTGCTGGATGGGCAGTTGACTAGTATAGTCATAGCATCGGTCAATATGACCGGCCTCTGTCCCTCATCCGGCCACTCCGCTTTCACCGAGCTGATCACGTTGAGGATCTGCACCCCCAGGCTGCGCTCCATGGCCTGGTGGTGCAGAAAATCGTTGGTCACCCTCTGTTGCCTGATGATTTGCCGCAAGAGCTCCTCTTGGGGCGGTATAGCTCTGCCATGGAAGTAGGACCTGATGCCGTGGTAGAGGCCCTTGACAATGTCCGGCAGAGTTGCGGCAGTCACCATGAGCAGGATCTGGATCAGGCCTTCGACGCTGACCAGTCCAACGGCAGTATGGTCGTCAGCCATTGCCGTCTTTCTGCTTGCTGCGCTTGGTGTTCGTGTTGCTGTTTCTGTCCTCGTTGTGCTCACTGGTTTGCTGTCCTTGATGTTTCTGTTGTGGTTCTGTCTCTGTTGTTCAAGAAAACTTCCTGTTGTTACGGGGCCTCTCTGGGCTGCCCGCGCGTCCCGAAGCTCCTTCAGCATTTCGCTGGACGGATTGGCGACGACCTGGCGATCAAGGTGTACACCGGCCCGCGCCGGTGGACAACTTTGGTCGTCATTGGAGGGTGTGCTGCCCACGCTTCATTGGCGGCTCTGATCTCGTGCTTGATGCCATCCGACACGTAGATGTTGGAAACTCCGACAAGTAACCCACGAAGCGTCTCGGGCGAGATCGACTTCTGGACCTCATCTTTCCATTTCTTGTGGTCTTATTCTGTTGACTCTGCAGGAAAACGAGTTCACGCAACACATTCATCTTTTCGGAGTCATTGTTGTGTATGCTGTCTGTATGTGTAGTCTGTTTGTTGTGATTGCTTTTTCGCTCTTTGCAAAAAACAAATCCCTCTTTTATCGTATGCCATCCTTCACCTCTTGAAAAGGAAGGAGCAGTCGCATAGTTTTCACCTGCGCGGAAAGCGCGAACGTGCACAAAAACAGTACACCCTGTCGCTCCTTCCATTTCTATCACCTACGAAAGTAGTTGAAGCTGCTGTTGCCTGTACGCGTCAACTGCCACGGAAGGACCTACGCGTGGGCATTGCCCCGGGCCGGAAGCGAAGACAGCAGTCTATTGCTCGCCCATTGCCCGTCCCAACGCCGCGAGGAATGTACGCAGGCCAGCGGAAGTTGTATAATCCAGGGCCTGTCTGGCTGCGTTGCGGGCCACTCTGCGTGCCTGCTCGATTTCTGGTGTGGCCGCCGGCGTGGTGAGCCACTCGGTTATACCATTGATGTATGTGTCATGAACATGCCCGACAATGTCCTCTGACGGCAGACCCAAGCTGAACCAAAGGGGGAGTCTTCTCTTTTCGTCCAGCTGCAATAGCTGGAAGGCTGTGCTGAACCGGTCCATCAATGATCCAGCGTCCGGATTCGCAAAACCCGGATACACACGATACATGTTGACCATGTCGGCGGCGGACTCTGTCTGTTGCTTCGTTTTCATGGCCCACGATGCCGGCGCCTCATCCTGTACGTGACGCCCTTCCGTCCCCCAAACGAGCAGCCACTTGGTCACGGCAGATGCAGCTTTCATCCGTTGGACCGCGGCCAGCATCCGCGGTGATGGCTGGCGTTCCGCCACCTGCATCAACGTGGCCGCAAAAAAGCGACTTTCCGCACGCGCGGCCGGAGTCTGCATGGAACGGACGAGAAAATCTCTTGTCAACGACGGCACGCCCTCCAGCGCGGCCTCCTCGCGCAGCCGTGTGTCGCGCAGCGCCAGCAGCTGCAGGGGAGGGGCAGCCCACTGCCAGTTCGAGACTGGCGCCCAGTTTACGCCCGGGAGCAGCGCCGTCCAGCGTGCTTGAGTCTGGCACCCGGGCGTCTCGCACACGATGAGATTCTTCCGCCTCCTATACGAATCGTCTGCCGCCCGCCAGGATGCCGGGTTGATGTGCTTCAGCCACCGCTTGCTCGCCGGCGATGTCTGGCACCGCAGGCGCCTGTGGCAGCGCAGGTATACGCGGCTGCTTTGCCATTCGCGCACCCACGTGTAGCAGGCCTCGCACTGGGAACACGTGTACGCGTGGCGTCTGTCCTGGTCCCAGGTCTGCTCGTCACAGCCGCCGTCCTCGGCAGACAAAAAGAGGACCGGCTTCCGTTTTCGCCCCGGGCTCCGCTGCGCCGCACACCGGCAGCACGGCCGGCCATCGTCGTGTGTGTGCATGGGCCCCGTCGCGGCTCCAGCTGCGTCGGCGTCGGCCCCGTCGACAAAGCACACACATACGCTGGGCGCAAAGGGGAGCAAGAGCCGGCGGTCATTGGGCTTGACGTGCGGGCAGAAGGTGGTGCCAAACACGGTGTTGGTCTGCGCGGCAAGAAAGCGGCGGATGTGTTCGCGCGTGACCGGCACGGCCGGGTCCAGATCAAAGGCCGCCTGCAGCCAGACCACGTCGAGGTTGAAGCTGCCAGGCAGGTCGCCGGCCGAGACCTTGCACCAGGTGCGGGTGTGCTTTCCGATGGTGTGCTTGGGATCCCGACAGCTCAGGGCGAACGCAGACGTCATCTTGGTGCCCTCCGTCTGCTGGGCCGCGAGCGACGAGACATCGTCCCACGAGATGCTCTTGTGCTGGCAGAGCGGCATGGAACCCTCCCGCCCGACGCAGATCCACTCGATGGGGGATCGTTTGCGCTGGCGACTCGAGAAGTGAAAGAAGCCGTGAAACTCGGCGCATCCACGGCACCACAGGAACTCACGTGGTGCGTACATGAGGCATGTATAAACAGCACCAAGAACCTCGCTTTTGTAGGACCAGCGGCATCTGGAGCACAGTTGGTCGTCAAACTGACGCAGGTGATCGACAACTCTTTCGCCGGAATCGGCAAAATGCCACCTGTCTGGGTGGGCAAAGACCAAGTACGGGCGACGGTCATCGTCTGTGTGTTCCCCGCTGGCACGTCTTCTCACCTCGTCGCTATCCATGGCGTATAGAAAGTTGGAACACGTCTGTCGGAGAACAAACAGGGTCGGCGGGTCCAGGTGCGCAAAGACGTCAAGCAACAGCTCATAGGGCAAACGCAGGAAAAGGCTTTTCCGATGGTTGGCGCGCCTCGCCTGCTTCCACTGAGGCTCCCGGGGGTCTGGTGCGGTGCTGTACGCCGGCCGCTTGGCGCGTCTTTTCCTCAACCGGTTGAAGATCCGTCCCCGCAGCGCCCAGTCTTCCAAGACGACCGGAAAGTCTTGCTGCAGGATGGGTACGTGGTCCTTTCCTGTGAGTGATAGCTTGGACAGATAGTAGGCCATTTTGATTGCCGCTGGTTGCATGACGTTGATCGTAAAGTAGGCCATTGTGACTGCCGTTGGTCTTCGATGAAGTGATGGAAACAGGTCAATGGTTCCGTATGTGTGTAACGCTGAGAGCAGCCAGGTGAGGAAGGAAGAGTAAAAAGAAACATAGGAGACGAGGGAAGATGGTGAAAAGAAAAAATAGAAAAAAAAGAAAGAACAGAAAAAAAAAGCTGTTCGCCACGTTTTGACCAACACAGTCATATATTCGTCATTCGCAGTCATATATCCAACCAACGCAAACACACACAGTGCGTAGTCAGAGCGGTCTCGCCACCGAAAGGCAATGCCGTCATGGTCGTCCCTCTGACGTGCGACATCCACAACAAAATGCATGGCTGGCTTCTGTTTACATTGTATCGGCTCCAGAACCATTGGCGCCTCGTGTCGTCCTTCCAGACATCGCGAGATACTCGACAGGGGAAATCCCAAATAGGGAATTTACCCAAAAGGGGAATTTCTGACAATCGAAAGTGGGCCCCCCTCGGCCAGACCACCAAACTACGGAGTAGAACAAGGCTGAGACGAGCCAGCTGCACGCCGCAGCGGGTCCGTCCCCGATCTTCGGGCGCGAAGGGGAGGCTAGAAATTCCTGGAAAAACCGGGGCACGTCACACAGCGCACCTTCTATAAACAGGCTTCCGGCGGTCGATGGGTGCGCCGCCTTTCTGCTCCGTCCCTCCAACCTCACCCGAGAAAAAAAAAGTGCGCTGTGATGCCCTCGTGTGACACCTGGGCCACCGCAGCGGTTGATCCCTGACTTTTGATTGCTTTACCCCCGGCATGGCCGCCACAACCCGGTCGCGCGCGCCTGCCCCGGCCCCGGCGCCAGCCTCGGCGCGGGCGGCCTCGGACACCCGGTTCTGGCCCCTTGTGAAAGACGCGGCCGTGGCCCTGAAACTGGTGCGTGCCGTCGCCGTCCCCCAGACTGGCCTGACTTGCTGTTCCCCGGCTAACGCGCAGATTCCGGCCGTCGCCAGGTGCTCCGGGCCGATCGCCAGCGCCTGCTCCGCTGCTTTGTGTACGTGCCGCTGGGCATCTTTGCCATCTTCGCCGCCTGCTTCGGCGTCGACTGCCTGATGGCCCTCGGCGGCGTGGCGTTTCCGGCGTCGGTCGCCTGCCTCGTTGTGCTGTTTCTGGCCCTACTGCTCTGTGACTACATCCTCGGCAGCCACCGGACGAACAAGCTCGTCCAGCTCATCAACATTCCCGTGCGTGGAAGACTTCATTTATGGTTCCACTGGCGTGCCTTGCTGACTTTCTCGTCTCCCTCATAGGGTGGCTGGTCGCTGCGATCGATGAACATCTTCTTCACGCCGTCGTATGTGATGCTGCCCCTGAGCCCGCGCATATCGGCCACTGAAGTGGGCAAGATCATTGGCGTTTTCGGTAGGGTCCCTAATTTTGTGTGCAGCCTTGTCTCTATTCTTGCTGCCATCTCTGACACCCCAGTGATCGGCTTTCTGGTCATGATGGCCTTCTCTGCCTACATGACGCGGTATCTCCAGCTGCTCAAGAGCCCACCGCGGAAGGCGATGCACCAGCGAGCCGAAGAGGTCCAGCGGGAGAACGAGGAGCTGACGTCTTTGCACGGCGATGGCCGAGCGGCCGGCAGCAGTGCGCGGTCGTCGCAGCAGGCCCGGCTTGCGGGGGCCGGCGCCGAGGACGACGACCTGGCGCGGCTGCTGCCGCCGGTACCGCCGCGGTCGCACGCGGCGGCGTACATCACGGTGCGCGGGCAGAACCTGGACGACCCGCTGAGCTCGTTCAGCGACGTGCTGCCGCCGCCGCCGCGCATCGTGCGGCCCGTGCGGCCGCCGCAGCCGCGCGCCGAGCGGTGGGCGGAGTGGGCCCACGCGCGCGCGGACATGCTGCTGTTCGGCGCCGTGTTTCTGTTCGTCGGCGTGCCCGTGTACTACGCGACCGGCTACGCCATGCCGCTGCAGCTCATGGTCAACGTGCTCATGTTCCTGTGCGTGCTCGAGCTGCCGCCGGCGTGGCGCCAGGTGCTGCACCCCGTCATCGTGTCGGCCTTCTCGACGCTGCTGGCCATCTGGCTGCTCGGGCGCGTGCGCGGCGACTCCCTCGCCGCCACGCTCGCCGCCTACCGCCCGGGCAACACGTACCTCAAGCTCTGGCACAACGCCGCCAGCGCCCACCCGCGCGCGCTGCGTCCGGGCGCCGGCGACGTTCTGTCCAGCGCCATGGACGCCAGCATCGTCGCCCTCGCCCTGCCCATGTACCAGTACCGCCACGAGCTGCGCCTGCACTTCCTCGCCATCGTCCTGCCCAACATCGTGCTTTCCATCACCTCTCTGTTTGCCTACCCCGTCATCTGCCACGCCATCGGCATCAGCCCCGAGCGCAGCCTCGCCTTCACCTCGCGCAGCCTGACCCTGGCCCTGGCCACGCCCGCCGTGCGCAACCTCGGCGGCGACCTCAACACCGTGTCCGCCATCGCCATCATTTCCGGCGTCCTCGGCGTCCTCATCGGCCGCCGCTTGCTGTCCATGCTGCGCATCCCAGACGGTAAGTGGGTTGGAACGGATGGCGCACACGCTCGGTCCTCCGGCTAACGTCCCATGGCTCCAGACGACTATGTCACGCGCGGCGTCGCCTTTGGAGCCAACGCCTCTGCGCTCGGCACAGCCCTGCTCCTGCGCACTGACCCGCGAGCGGCCGCGATCTCCAGCTTGGCCATGGGCCTCTTTGGCACGATCACCGTCGCGTTCTCGTCGATACCCGCCATGGTCCACATCATTCGTTCCTTGGTCGGGCTGTCTTGAAGGCGCCCCTTCAGAACGGAATCTGCTGGTTTTTGTGTAATTTCGAACCTGACGACTCACTCGTTTCAAAGATAGACTGCTTTCTCTAATTTAGATTCTGGCTGGAAGAGCATCGCTCCTTCCGGATGGAGGCATCGACTGCCGAAATAGGAAACTTGGATAGATGCATTAATATATGTACATATAAGAACACGATATCGACGACGTCATGGTGTCTCTCTTCCAAGTAAACACAGCGCCAGCCGTGCATGGCAGTTCCAAGCACACCGAACACAAAGACAAAATGGCCTGGTTTTGTGGCCTCTGCGGATCGCAGGACGACGGCCAAGACGCCGAGGCCGCCGAGCGCGAGCCGCTGCTGGCGCAATACGACGACGAGACCGTGAGCCAGCGCCGCCTGCACGCCAAGCTGCACAGCTACCAGATGGTGCGGGCGCTGGCGCAGGGCTACCTGCCGTCGACCGCGCAGGCGGTGGCCAACGTGCGCACGCTGCTGGCCGGGCTGGAGCAGCCGCAGCCGCAGCTGAGCGGCGCCGGGCGCGGCCTGCTGCGGTGGACGACGCGGTGGCTGCAGCAGGCGATCGCGCTGGCGCAGCACAAGAACGGCGACGACCAGCTGCAGGATTTCGCGTGGTGCCTGGCCCGGTCGCGCGTGGCCGTGGACGTGGACGGGCTGGTGCAGACGGCCGAGCGCGCCGGGGCGGCGTCGTCGGCCCAGGCCACGGGCGCGGCCCAGAGCCTGAAGACGGTCGGCTCGCTGCTCCTGGCCAACACCGACTTCCGGCTGTTTCTGGCCGACCTCTCGGCCGTCGGCCGCGACATCTTCCGGGACACGGCCGTGGCCCTCGCGGACGCGTCGCGCGTGGCCGCCGAGAACGTGGACGCGCAAAAGGACGAGCAGCAGGCAGACACCGCCGACGACGACGCCCTGCTGTCGCAGGCCCAGGACAACCTGGCCGACGTCGCCGGCGAGGTGGCCGCGGGCGCGACCAAGGTGGCCGCCGAGGCCACGCAGAGCGCCTCGGACAAGCTCGTCGACAACGCGGACGGCGCGCGCGACCAGCTGCTGGCGCGCCTGCGGCAGGCCGTCGCGCGGCTGCGCCGGCGCCCGGACTACACCCAGTCGGTCTCGCTGCTGACGGCCGTGCTGCAGCGCTACGCCGCCGCGTACGTGCGCGTGGTCGAGCACACAGTCGAGGGCGTCGTCGACGAGGTGGAGCAGCAGCAGGCGGCGGGGAACCTGGCGGCCAACGACGAGGTCGACGCCGCGCTGCGCAACTTCTGGTCGTTCGTCACGTCCTTTGGCGACGCCGCCGCCTGGACCGAGCTCGCCGAGCGCTTCCACCGGCTGCTGGACCGCGTGCGGGGCGACGGCGCCGGCGAGGACGGCGGCAACAACGACCGCCTCAACGACGTCATCCGCCAGGTCAGCGAGGCCGTGCAGGACCTGCTGACGGACCCGGCGTTCTTCGACCACGTCGACGAGCGCGTGGACGCTCTGAGAAAGCAGGTCCAGAGCCTCGACGGCCCGTCATCGTCATCGTCGGCGGCCCCGTCCCTGCAGCAGGACGTGGAAGCGCTGCTCGAGCAGGCCAAGACCGCGCTGGCCGCGGCTGCCCACGACCAAGACGTGTCCGACCTCGTCAGCACCACCGGCCGCCTGGCCGACGTTCTGTGGCCGTCCGCGGAAGCCGCCGGCAAGAACGCCGAGCAGCTGCTGGCCGACGCGGCCAACGTCTTTGTGCCGCTGCTCTTCGATGCCGTCCAGCACGTGCCCATCCCGCGCCTCGAGATCGCCACGCCCGACGTCGACCTGCTGCTGGAGAACGTGGTGCTCGAGCCGGGCCGCACCGTCCACCACTCGTCCTTCTTGCCGTACCGGCTGCACGTGCAGGTCCGCAACGACGTCGACGTGTACAAGGGCCGCGTCGGCGGCGGCAGCACCCCCGCCGCCGGCCTGCACACCGCCGCCACGATCCATGTCCAAGGTCTCTCGGTCGCCGCCGAGGACGTCGGCTACGTGCTGCGGCTGCACGCCGGCCCGCTGCTGCGCCTCACTGACGAGGGCATCGCGTCCGTGCGCGTCGACGCGCGCGGCGTCGACGTGCAGATCGACGCCGCCGTCGTGCGCGACGCCGCCGACACGGTGCTCGCGCTGCGCGGCGTGCGCGTGCACGTCCACCGCCTCGACTACCGCCTGCGCCAGAGCCGCGCCGCCTGGCTGCTGTGGCTGCTGCGGCCGCTCGTGCGCCCGCTGCTGCGGCGCACGCTCGAGCAGCAGCTGGCCGCCGCGCTCACCGCCGCCCTGCAGGGGCTCAACCGCGAGCTGGTGTTTGCGCGCGAGCGGCTGCGCGCGGCGCGCATTGCCTCGAGCGGCAGCGGCGGCGGCGGCGGCGGCGGCACCAGCATCCAAGACCTCGCCGCCTTTGTCCGCGCCGTCACCACGCGCTTCTCGCCGTCCAGCAGCGGCGACCCCGACACGCAGGTGACCGTCGGGCTCCGGCCGGACCGCGGGGGCGTGTTCCAGGGCGTGTATGCGCCCGGCAGTCTGCTGCGGGTGTGGGACGAGGAGGCCGGGCGGGCGCAGGACCGCATCGAGACGTACGAACGGGGCGGCTGGCGCAATGCCATCTTTGACGTGCCGACGGAAGAGGGTTCGTAGGCCATTGCTGTCCACAGAAGAAAGTGAAAAACGCCGTTGTTTTGTCCTTATAAGAGGCCCCAAGCCCGTTGTCCCCAGGAAACGCCGACCGAAATAAACCACCAGTCCTTCTCGTACTGCCTATGTCTGGTCGGCCTTGCGGCGCGCCTTGAGGTAGGCGACCAGCTGCTCGTGCTTGGTGACAAAGAAGTGGCGCTTCTTGTCGTTGCGGTAGACGAGCACGCCGATCTCGTCGGCGTACTGCGCCATCATGTCGAACTCCTTGGCCGACTCAAAGTCCTTGAACAGGAAGCCCTTGCGCGTCTTCATGCGCTCGTTCTCCAGCTCCCACAGGCGGATCTGGTCGACGACGGTCGGCGGCAGCACCGGCCGGTGGTGCGCGGCGGCGTAGCGGTGCATCTGCTCGTGCGCGTTGGCGGCCAGGTAGCTGATGATCTGGTCCGACGTGATGCCGAACGAGATGGCGCGCCGGATCGACTCGCGCGACATCTTGCCCGCCACCATGCCGGGGAAGCGCTGGTTGAGGCGCACAAAGAGCGCCAGCACCGACATCTGCAGCGGCGACGTCGTGAACGCGTACACGCGGAAGTTGGTCTCCAGGATGATGCTGCCGCGCGCCGCCTCCGTCAGCCCCGGCAGGCCCGACGCCGCCGCGCTGTCGGCCGTCGCCGCCGCAAAGCCGGCCTTGACACTGCGGAGCCCGTTGCCGCTTCCACTGCCGCTGCTGTCGCCGCCGCCCGAACTACTGGTCAGCGTCGTCGCCAGCCGCGTCGGGAAGTACTGCGCCGGGTCGTGCGGCGGGATGTACACGAGCCCAAAGTCCATCAGCGACGGCAGCATGTTGCGGCGCGGCTCCGTCAGCGCGTTGGTGTCGTAGGCGCGGCCCAGCTCGAGCGTCGACAGCATGAACAGAAAACCGAGCATGTCGACGCTGTCGACGCCGCTGACGCCGCTGCTGCTCTTTTTGCCGGTGCCGCCGCTGCGCCCGTCCTCGGCGTCGACCGCCTCCAGCCACTGCAGCAGCATTGTCCACACCTGCGCGTTGGCCGCCTGCAGCAGGAACGTGAACCCCGTCTGCGTGATGACCACGCCGCCGGGCATGCGCGGCGCCGATTGGAGCAGCTGGCCCGCCAGCAGCAGCTCCTTGACCGTGCTCGTCGGGCCCGCGCCGCCGCCGCCGCCGCCGCCCTCGCCCCCCGACCCGTGCGCCTGCGACGACCACAGCGACCCCGTGCTGCCCGTCGACGCGGCCGTCATGCCCACGCAGCTGACGACGTAGTGCAGGATGCCCTCCCACTTGCGGCGCGCAAACTTGTCCAGAAAGGCCACGTCGATGTCGGGCGCGACCGGCTTCTCGCTCGGCACGCCGAAGCTGCTGCTCTGGCCGTCGCCGCCGTCGCTGCCGCTGCCGCCCTCGAGCGCGACGCGGAAGGCGTTCTTAAAGTTGGCCGTCAGCATGACCTCCTGCGGCTTGTCGCGCACGGCGGGCGTGACCTGGACGATGTGCAGGGCGCGCAGGATGGACAGGGCCTGGTCCTTCTGGCGCTTGGCGTCGGGCACGGTCAGCGTGTCGAGCGTGTCGAGCAGCAGCGGGCCGTCCATGTAGAGCATCATGCGCACGAAGCTCTTGGCCAGCGACGGCAGCATGCGGCGGAAGATGGCCAGCGTCGTGGACGGCTGCTGGTACAGGCGGCGGAAGCTGGTGCCGGGCAGCTTCTCGAGGTAGTCCGAGAGGGTGAGGGCGGGTGAGGAAGACATGGCGGCTAGAGGGAGGCTTCGTTTGGAGAGACGATCTGGGGGGTTGGTTGGAGGGAAGTATCGGAGAGTCGAGGTGGGAGGAAGATCAAAAGAGAAGGTTAAAATCGAGAAGATCGGGAGACGGTCGAGGGAGACGCTGGCAAGGTCCAGCTGGGCGAGATGCGGATCTCTATGGCATTTCCATCGAACGGAGAGATGGCGCTTCGTATGCGTTCGTTCTGCGGGTTGTTGTCGGGGTGCCCTCGTGGGCGCGTCGGCATGGGGGAGAGAGTGTTCAAAAGAGTGAAGCTCAAAAACGAAAAAGCGGCCCCAGGCTCCCAAGAGAGCTCCCCTAGCGCGGGCCTTCAGCGGTGGCCACAGCGCCGAGGTCCCGCCTTTGGCGTGTTGACCGCAGTGGGGTTCCGACCCGAAGGCCCTCCGCCCAAGCCGAAGGACGGACGAGCGATCTCCTACTCAACCACCGACGCATAGGATCTTTCGGGTTCGTGTTTCACACAGACGACCAAGATGACGGCACGAAAGCTCTCACCGACCAAGTTCGTCCAGACGGTATGACGCCGAGCCGATCCGCGACGGCGAGGAGACGATGCCGAGGAGCATGGCCATGCTGATGAGACAATGCTCTGTGTCTAGGTCTTCAAGGATTTCCTGAAAGAGTCTGGGCTGGAGCCAAGGTGGGTTTCTCCTGTACTTCTTTTGGGCGCGACATAGCACCTCTGACAACCTGCCTAGACTCTTCTCGCCTTATGTTCGTGGCTCTTCTCAGACATCGGAAGGATCTCTTGGCGTCCGACTGACACGCTCAGATGAGAATCACCAACGCGTCCCCCGGCAAGGTGGACTTTGAGCTCGAGGTTGCGCCGCAGCACACGGTGCGTCGGTTGTATGATGATGATTCTCTTGCAGTCGATCTCTAACGGTTGCTGCTTGTGTGCTCCTCGGAAACAGAACCGGCTGAAGATCCTCCACGGCGGCACCATTGCCAGCATGGTCGACCTGGGCGGGTCGCTGGCCGTCGCGTCGCACGGCCTGTTCAACACGGGCGTGTCGACGGACATCAGCGGTAGGCCACCGTATCTCCTGCCGCGCGCCGTTGGGCCCGGACTGACATGCACAGTGACCTACCTCAGCAGCGGCGGCGCCATCGGCCAGACGATCAAGGCCAGCGCCATCTGCGACCGCAGTACGTGGCTGTGTGCCATCCTGCCTGGCTTCTGCCCCCTTTGCCGTGCCCTGCTGACCACTGTCCAGTCGGCAAGACGCTTGCCTACACGACCGTCACGTTTCGCAACGAGAAAGACGAGATCGCCGCGCGCGGCAGCCACACAAAGTGCGTCTGCACCCCCTCGCTCGCGGCCTGTCTGACTGACTGACGCGCTCTCGCTAGGTTTATTGCCAAGGCCTGGGGCAAGAACGAGCCGTACGTGGCCGTGGCGGACGACGCGGAAGACGACGGCAAGGCGAAGTAGTCTTTTTCCCGTTCAGCAGGGTCTATTGGAAACGAAAACCCAGAGGGGGGGTATAGTATTGCAGGAGGAAAGCGGAAAACAGACACAGACATAGACACAAGACAAAGAAAGGAGACGCGAGAGCCAGTCCAGACAGAACCGCTTCCCGTACGCCAACCACCACGGCCTATTGGCGTTTTCCCGCCACCGGCGCCGTGTAATACGCCGTGTCCTCGTTCACGGAAGCCGGCCGGTACGTCCGTGCGGGCGTGCTCGGCGCCTCGCCGTAGACGGGCGGCGCCTCGACGACGCCGGCGCTTTCGTAGACGCGGATCTCGTAGGCGGGCGGGGGCGGCGCCGCCTGCATCCAGGGCTGGGCCGTCGTCCACAGCCCGGACTGGCGACGGGCCGCGATGATGCACAGCAGCGCGACCACGGCGAGGAGCGGGTACAGGTCGAGGACGGCCCAGAGGATGAAGTCGTACGTGAACCCCCTTTCCAAACGCGACAGCCCAAAGTAGCTATAGGAAAAGACGGAATAGCTCGCGCGGGCGAACCACAGGAGCGTGGCTGCCAGATAGAGCTCGGACGACTGGGGGAAGGAGGGGGGGGTCAGCGAGAAAAGGCGCAGAAAGAGAAAAGAGAGAAGAGACATACGCTCTGGAGAGTCGTCCCCCGGCAGCGCCGTATGAGCCCGGCCGCCAGGCCGAGGTAGACCATCGAGACACCCACGTCGAGGGACGCAAAGGTCAGGTCGAGCGAGGCCGCCGCATCGGATCGCTCCCACATGTCCTGGTCAGTCCAGTCGGACCCGAGTTCGGGATGAAAGTAGACCACGACGTTGTAGACGTGCAGGCCGAAATGGGCCGTGTTCAGCAGGGCCATGACCTGCAGCGTCAGGTACAGCCACCCGCGCCACCCGCGCCGCCGCCGCCACGCCGGCCGTGCTTTGCCCGCGCCGGCCCCGTCGCCCCAGCACGGCGGCGGCGCGTGCTCGAGCACGCGCAGGAAGCCGACGCGCAGCGCGTACAAGGCCATCAGGATGAGGACCATGGCGTTGCCCAGGATCCAGCGCCCCGTGCTGGCAATGTGGCCGGCGGCCTCGCCCAGGGCCGGCGACCATGTGTCGGAGAGGTCCTCGTACGAGTACTTGTACCTGGGGGGCCGGCTCGTCGTCCATTCCATGATGAGGCCGACGATCAGCACCACGATGCTCGCGAGCACACAGGCACAGGCGGCGTGCAGCCACTTGACGCCGTCGCGCGCCGCATCGCCATAGCGCCGGCCCCGGACCAGGGCCAGGGCCCAGGCGCTGATGGCCGGCACGGGCGTCAGGACAACGAGGACCAGGTACGCGGTGCTGCGCCACTCGGCGAACATGTTGGCGGTCGGGAAGATGAAGAGCCAAACGAACGCTGGCGATGGGGATCACAGAAATGCAAAGTACTCTGAGAAAAAGACGGACATCACCTTCTTTTAAAGAGGGGGGGGGGCGCAGACGCTGTTCGTGTCAGCCTTGTAGAGACGGTCAATACGAGCTTTATGGGATGAGGTTGGCCTTGGCACTGTAACCCTTTTCAGGCGCAGCCGCCCGATGAGCTTTTTGACTTTAGACTTTTGACTTTTGACGTTTGCCGTTTTTTTCCCTTTTTCCTGTTCCCTGTTCCCTTTTTCCTTTTTCGTCTTTCGTTTTTCCTCTTCAAACCTTTTCGCCGAGCCTCTTTCCGCTAGGCCAATGCATGTCGACTCTCAACGCTCTTCAAACCATGACTCCCAAACTCGTGCCCGGAAAGCATGCCAAGGAATATCGTGTGCTTCCATCCAATCCCCTGGCGGCTATAGACATGGTTATACGAGGTAAGGTGGCAGTCCCTCCCCACCCACCTTCCCCAGGACCGGGTCCAGTCTGCGACCGTTCTGGCCAATCACAGTCACGTGCGCACCATGGCCACGTTAGCGCACTTAGCGAGGATGGATCGCCCGCCTCGAATTTGACTCGCCGGCGCCGCGTCCTGTCGATCCGACCATCCACGCGCACCGACGTCACGACCCCCTTCGCTGTCTTCTGTGCCCGCCCCTCCGCCCCCGTGTTCCCCCCCGCTTCTCCCGCGCTTCCAATGCCTCCGCTGCCGCCGTGATGGAGCAGCTCGAGGTGCAGGCGTCCAGCCTCCGGTATCTGACCGATGCGTCGCCGCCCGACCGCGCGGGCGACTCCTCTATCCTGCCGCCGCTCGCGTTCCCGAGCATCAACGCCGGCGCGAGCACCGCTTCCACCCCCAGCTTCTTTGGCTCGACCTCGCCCGGGATGCAGGCCACCCCGGGGGGCCGACACGCGCAAGCCGGCGCCTCGCAGTCGCCTGCTGCGGCGGGCGCATCGGCCAAACGGCGGGCCAACGACGACGACGACAACAGCGCCAAGCAGCAGCGCAGCAAGCGCAACCGGGTGTGTAGACTCTTATTTCTTTCCAGAACGACAGCCGCATGCTAATGTGTTCCTTGCTCCAGTATATATCCATTGCATGGTGAGACCATCCCCGGATTGTCCTACCCTGTCTCGCAGCGGACTGGCTAACAAGCATCAGCAACGAGTGCAAGCGGCGCAAGATTAAATGTTTGTGACACCTTGTGTTCGTACCGTCTCTGGCCACGTCGTTCTAACAAACTCCAGGCAACGGCGAGACCCCCTGCAAACGCTGCGGCAACCTCAACCTGGCCTGCCTCTACACGCCCAACTGCTGCGGCAGCAGCTTCAAGGACTCGGACGAGTACAAGCAGATGGTCGACAAGATGCTGCGCATGGAGGGCCTGGTCGAGTCGCTCGCCCAGACCGTCGGCACCCTCCGCCAGGAGGCCCAGCGCCTGGCGCCGCTGCACGACCGCCTGCTGCACGTGCCGCCGTCCAGCGCCGCCTCGCTCTCGCCCGCGTCCACCATCCCGTCGCTGCACCGCCCCGAGATGACCGTGCTCCGGCCCCTGCAGCACACCTTCCGCGGCGGCCCCATGAGCACCGCCTTCACCGTCGACGTGGCCAAGAACACACTGCACAACATGGGCTACGACAACGACGCCCACGACGCCCACGACGACCCGGTCCTGTCCGCCATCGAGGCCACGCCGAACACCTCGCCCCTCGTGCCCACACGTCTGCCGTCCATGGCCTGGCAACCGCCACGCCCGCAGCCGCTGGACCAGCAGGCGCAACCACCACAGCAGCAGACCCTACAACAAGAGCCGCCGCCGCCACCACAACGGGAGGGCGCGCGGCCGCGCGACCCGCTGTGGGACTTTGACCGGGACGAGATGATCCGCCTGTGCCGGGTGCACCAGGAGGAGGTGGGCATCATGTACCCGGTGGTGCCGATCGAGCAAGTGATTGAGCACGCCCACTACCTGGCGACGGCCGCGCCGCGCTACGACGAGGCCGTGCTGAGCGCCATCCCGACGCTCCTCGTCAAGATCGTGCTCTGCTGCGCGCTGGCGGTCGAGGAGCACGGCAACAGCGAGCGGGCGACGCGGCTGTACGAGAGCATGCAGCCGATCATCGACCGCATGCTGATGAGCGCGCCCAGCGACATCCGCAACCTGCCGTTTCTGGCGCTGGCGGCGGGCTACCGCTTCCTGACCAACGACGAGGTGCTCGCGTGGCGCGTCATGGGCCAGGTGGTGCGCCACTGCCTGGAGCAGGGCCTGCACCGGCGCGAGGGCGTGGCCGCGATCGCGGACGAGCAGGACCGGCAGAGCGTGGTCAACACGTTCTGGACGGCGTACATCCTGGACCGGCGCTGGAGCTTCGGCACGGGCCTGCCGTACGTGGTGCAGGACGACAAGCTGGACCCGCACCTGCCGATGCCGGACTCGCCGTACTCGGTGGCGATGATCACGTACTCGCGGCTGTCGGCCAAGATCTGGCGGCTGGTCGATTTCTTCGAGCCGGCGATTGTGCGCGACGAGCTGCAGCGCGAGGCGTTTGAGGCGCTGGACCAGGAGGTGCTGCAGTGGTACGCGTCGTGCCCGGCGCAGGTCCGGGTCAGCGACCTGCGCCGGCTGCCGACGACCAAGTCGTACGACCTGCAGCGGCAGCAGATCTGGACGCGGCTGCGGCTCAACCAGATGCGCATCTGGCTGCTGACGCCCGTGCTGCACAGCGCCAGCAGCATCAACAAGAACATGGACCTGGCGCAGAAGGTCGTCGACCTCGCCAAGGAGACGATCCACTACCTGTCCGACCTGTACACCGGCAGCGACCTGTACGCGCGCATCCAGGTCTTCTACCACCAGTTCCTGACCTCGGCCATCGCCGTGCTCTTCCTCGCGTCCACGCACCAGCCCGTGCAGTTCAGCACCCTCTGCCGCGACGAGTTCTACATGGCGCTCGACCTCGTCAAGGACATGTCCGCCAAGAGCTGGGTCTCGCAGCGCCTGTGGCGCACCATCCGCCAGCTCAAGGCCTACGCGCCGCGCCTCGGCCTGCAGAAGGAGCAACAGCAGCAGCAGCAGCAGCAGCAGCAGCAGCGGCAGCGGCAGACAGAAGAAAACCGCGGCACGGTCGAGGCGGGCGACGAGCGCAGCCACGACTACCGCCACCGCCACCGCAGCACGGTCCTGCCACCGCCGCCACCGCCGCCGCCGCCGCCCATCCCGTCCTCGCGGCGAACCAACAACGATCCGGGCGCGGTTTCCACGGCCCCGTCGCCCGGCGGCGCGCCGTCGTTCGGGCAGCTCCTGGACCCGCCGCCCGCGCCGTTCTATCCACCGCCGTCGTCGTCGCTGTCGCTGCCCGTGTCCCCCGGCGGCACCGTCGTGGCCGCACCGACGCCGGCCGCGCCGCCGGCGGAGAAACCCAACGGCGTGCAGCTGCAGAGCGAGCTGACGCTCATCTTCGAGAACCTGCTGGGCCTCAACAGCGGCGGGCCCCGCTTCGGCGACGGCGGCAGCAGCGGCAGCGACAGCGGCGGCAGCAGCAGCCACCAGCCGCCGCCGCTGACGTCGTCGTCGCCCTCGGTGGCGGCCGGGGACCGGTTCGGACAGGACGGCGGCCCGTGGCACGAAGGGGCCGCGCGGATGGCGGACAGTGCGTCGGTGTTTGAGCAGGTGAAGAACTTGTTTTAGGGAGGCAAGGACTCGGGATGTATATTGGCTGTACTTTTGATACCACGGGAATACTGTAGTATATATATGTCAAAAGTTGGACACTTATCAATCTCACTACATCTTGTAATTTTACGTTTGGTTTGAACAGAGGAAAAAGAAACAAAAAATAGAGAGAAATAAAATGGGCGATAAAAAACGAAGAAGGGAAGGAGAGAATGATTAAGATGAAGAGAGGAAGAGAAAAGAGTAAAAAAAAAAGATAAAAAGAAAACATAGGAAAAAAGAAGAGAATGAAGAAAAAAAACATTGCGTTGCCGCCATACGTTTGGTTGTGTCGACTGCGGCAAAAGGGCAAAAAAAAGATCTCTCCCGAGCCGAAATCGAATCGGCGACCTTTCGGTTACATTGAATGAACCATTACAGCCGAACGTGATGAACCAACTACACCATCGGGAGTGATCAGATCCACTGATTGTTGGAAAACAGGTCCGCTAATGCGCACTATAAGGGCAGGCCAGTCATTCCAGGGAAAGGACCACCGTTTCGGTGGGGCAACCAAAAACCGAGGCAAATTGTCGCTGGAAAAGTGTCATGATTTTTCTGTCCCGTATACTGCTTCCTTGCCGCCCGGCCCTCATTCCGCGTCGTCCCACCCGTCAATCGTAAACTCGACGTGCACGTCGCCCTCGCCGCGCGGGATCGCGTGCCCGTTGGCGTCCCACAGCGCCCGCTCCGTAAAGGCGACGCGGCCGTTCCAGTCGACCAGCAGCACCGTCTGCCGCTGCGTCCCGTACAGGCCCGTCATGAAGCCCGTCGCCGGCTGGTCCGGCCGCTCCTCGAGCGCGAGCTCCTCGGCCGCCGCCGCCGCCGC
>LZPB01000157.1:0-46240 GCA_001676865.1 Ceratocystiopsis minuta | reverse complement strand
GGCGGCGGCCGAGGCGGCGACGGAGTAGACGGGCTGGCCGGCGGCGAGGGTGGCCTTGCGGCAGTGGGCGGTGATGTAGACGTTGCCCTTGGGGACGAAGCAGTAGCCGGGCGGCATGGGCGCGGCGGCGAGGACGACGGGTTCGGTGGTCATGGTGAGGATCTGGTGCATCTGAAGGGTTGCTGGGACGCGAAAGAGGTCAAGGACGAGGAAACGCCTTTTTGTAGGGGAGCAGAGAACAAAGCATCTTGGACGAACGGATCCGGAAGAGGAGGACAAAGAGAGGGCAGGGGATATCAATGAAAGGTGAATAGGGGGGGGAAAGAAAGAAAGAAAGAAAGAAAGAAAGAAAGAAAAAAGAAAAAAAATTATCATGAAATTATTATGAAATTAAAAAGTACGAGAAAAAGGATAAACCAGAATAGACGAAGCAAACAGTGAAAGGATAAACCAGAAGAGACAAGCAAACAGTGAAAGGAGTAAACAAAAGACAGACTCCAACTCAACCGAATACTCGCAGAAACGGAGAACAGAGCAAAGCTAACTGGCGCTAACGGAAGCGTGGCATCTTCCGACGGCCATCCGAGTCGTCGGCGTACCTGTTCCCGTAGCCGCCTCGTTGGGTATATAGGCTGCTGCCCGTCTGGCCATCAGTCACCACTGCCACCGCAGACAGACCAGACAGACAGACCAGACTACGAGCACACACTCCCGCCATCATGACCAGCAACACCCCCTCTGGCCAAGTGCCGCACCCGACCCGCTGGGGCATTCTCGGTGAGTACGGCCTCTGTGAAGAAGATGTAGAAGACGTCTACTGACCAACAGCCACCGGATGGATGGCCAAAGGTAATCCCGCCCTGTCCTGTCCCCCCCGCCGCCCCCGCTGACGGCCAGTGTTCACCAAGGACCTGCTCAGCGACCCGCAGCTGCGCGGCGTGACGGACGTGCGCCACGAGGTCGTGGCCGTGGCGTCGTCGTCGTCGGTCGAGCGCGCGCAGGCGTTCATCCGCGACCACGGCGTGCCGGCCACGGCCCGGGCCTACGGCTCGTACGCGGCGCTGGTGGCCGACCCGGCCGTCGACATTGTGTACGTGGCCACGCCGCACTCGCACCACTTCCAGAACGCCATGCTGGCGCTGCGCGCCGGCAAGCCCGTGCTGGTCGAGAAGGCCTTCACCGCCAACGCGCGCCAGGCCCGCTGCCTCGTCGACACCGCCCGCGCCGCCAACCTGTTCCTCATGGAGGCGCTGTGGACGCGCTACCTGCCCGTGTCCCGCGAGGTGCGCGCGCTCGTCGCCGCCGGCGCCGTCGGCGCCGTCCAGCGCGTCGTCGCCGACGCCAGCTTCGGCGAGGACGTCGAGGCCAAGTGGGGGACCCAGAGCCGCGTCGTCAACCTCGCCCTCGCCGGCGGCGTCCTGCTCGACCTCGGCATCTACGCCCTGACCTGGGTCTTCCAGATCCTCTACCACCTGCAGCCCGCCCCGCGCCTGCCGCCCGCCGTCGTCTCCGCCATGGTCAAGTACCCGCCCACCGGCGCCGACGAGCAGACCACCGTGCTCATGACCTTTCCCGCCGCGCCGGCCACCACCACCGGGTCCGGCCCTGCTTCTCAGGCGCAGCCCACCATTGGCATCGCCACCTGCGGCCTGCGCACCGCCACCGACCCCGACCTGCGCGGCACCACCGGCGCCCCCGTCCGCATCCAGGGCACCCTCGGCGAGATCCAGGTCTTCGGGCCCGCGTTCCGGCCCACCCACTACCGCCTCATCCCCAAGCTCGACACCGCCTCCGGCCAGCCCGTCGGCTCCCTCACCGCCGTCCAGGACGTCGAGCGCCCCATCCCCGGGCCCGGCCTCGAGCAAGGCGGCCACGGCATGTTCTGGGAGGCCGACGAGGCCGCGCGGTGTCTGCGCGACGGCAAGCTGCAGAGCGACACCATGGACTGGGAGGAGACCATTGTCATCATGGAGGCCATGGACCAGGTGCGCGCGCAGCACGGCGTCGTCTACCCGCCGGCCATTGAGACGACGGACTATCCAGTGGCGTTGTAGGTAAAATAGAAGGGAAAGGGAAAGTTGGAGAAGCTTTGTACGGGAGGAGTACTCGTACTTGTAGAGGCGGGGCACTCGCAGATTCTGCCGTCCCTCACCGCCCGATAAGATAACAATTTTCGACGAAAAAAGAAAAAAAAGTTGAAATGGAAAAAAAGTAGACCGGCGAAAAAAGAAAAACGACGCCAACCTGACGACGCACACCCGACGACGCACACCCGACGACACACATCATCGTCCCGTCCAGCAGCCACGGTGCCGACAACAGCCTCGCCCCAACCCAACGAAACACAAACCACCACCACCGCCACCATGCCCAAGTCCAAGCGCGAGCGCCTCCTGCACATGACGCAGGTCGGCAAGAAGACCCGCGAGCACAAGGAGCGCCTGTTTGCGCTGATCCGCGACGCTGTGCCCGAGTATGCGTACTGCTACGTTGTGCGCGTCGAGAACATGCGCAACCAGCACCTGAAGGAGCTGCGCCGGGAGTTCCAGGACAGTCGGTAGGTGACGATGACGAAGGAAACAGGACTGGAGGACGACGACGACGACGACGACGACGACGACTAACCCCCCAGCCTCTTCCTCGGCAAGACAAAACTCATGGCCCGCGCCCTCGGCACCGCGCCCGAGGACGCTCTCGCCGCCGGCATCGACGGCCTGGCCGCCGCCGCGCTGCACGGCTCCGTCGGCCTGCTGTGCTCCAACCGCCCGCCCGCCGACGTGCGCGCCGCCCTCGAGGCCCTGTGCCCCGTCGACTTTGCCCGCGCCGGCACCGCCGCGCCGCGCGACGTCGTCGTCCCGCGCGGGCCGCTGTTCAGCACCGGCGGCACCGTGCCCGAGGCCGACGACGTGCCCGTCGCCGCCGCGCTCGAGCCCGAGCTGCGCCGCCTGGGCATGCCCACGCGGCTGGTCAACGGCGCGGTCGTGCTCGAGGCGGCGCCCGAGGCCGCCGAGGGCGCGGAGGCCGACGCCAACGCGGCCGACGGCTACGTCATCTGCCGCGCCGGCCAGACGCTCGACGCCCGCCAGACCCGCCTGCTGCGCCTGTTCGGCATCTGCCTCAGCACCTTCACCGTGCGCGTGCGCGCGTACTGGCACGCCGCGTCCGGCGAGGTCACCCAGATCGAGGCGCCCGCCGGCGCCAGCATAGAGGAGGCCGAGGCCGAGGGGACGACGGACGAGGAGGCCTGAAGACGGGCCCCTTTGGTTTTTTTTCATGGCTTGTTTTCCGGCGTTTAGGCAAAATTCAGACTTTCAAGGTTTCTTGCGTACCATAACTTTTATTACCTATTGGTCTCCGAGCGAGAACGAGAAGGATGTGCCGAAAAAAGAGACGAAAAGAGTAGAAATACAAAAGGCGAAGCGGAACAAACGAGACACCCCCTTGGCCTCGGCCTGGCAGTGGCAAGGAGGGCCTTGACGGGTGCCAGGAAACGAGGTGGCGGAGAGAGAGCAAAACAAAGGGAAGAAGGGGGAGAGCAAGTCGACGAATGCCCGAGAGAAAAGATAAACCAAACGCGAAGAAACAAGAAAAAATAAAATACAAACAACACCACCCGAAACGCAAACCTGTCTTCGGGAGAGAGGGCGTTGCAAATGGCGTCATGGCGAAGATGGTCGTGCGATGCGTGCTGCTGTTGATTACCTTAGGAGATGCAAGGTCGTAGATGCTGCCGAGTAGATGCTGCCGACGCTCCGGGAGGAGACCGACCGGGAAGATGCGAACGATAGATGGACTGGAAATGTCTCGCCGGACTTGACTGCGAACCGGCCAGGAACTTCTCCCCTTGGTCTTACCCCTTTGTGACGGGAAGGTGAGGCGATGAGAAGGGTGTAGAGGCAGAAAACGCAAAGGAAGACAGGGAAAAGACCCAGAGGACAACCAGACACCCTCCTCTGGGCCGTATACCTTTCTCTCTTCCGCAGGCAGCACGAGCCCCAGAGAGAGACGCGCGCCCGCTACTGGTACCGCCGCAGCTTTCTCGTCTCGTCGTGCGGGGGGCCGTCGAAGCCGCGCTTGCGCGAGTCGTCGTCGCGCGGCGGGCGGTCGTAGTCCCGGTCGCGGTCGCGGTCGCCGCGGTCGCGGTCACCACGGTCGCGGTCACCACGGTCCCGGTCGCCCCGGTCACGGTCACCCCGGTCACGGTCACCCCGGTCGCCCCGGTCTCTGTCCCGATCGCGATCCCGGTCCCGGTCCCGGTCGCGGTCCCGGTCCCGACCATGCTCTCGGTCCCGCTCGCGATACCCACCATTCTCGCCCCGAGGCTCCCGCGGCCGGATCGGCTCCATGTTGCTACCCGTGCGCCGATTGTCGTTGCGGTCGCCGCGGAACCCACCGCTGTCGCGCCGCTCATAGTCGCGCTCGCGGTACCCGCCGCCTTCGGCCCCGCCGCCGTACCGGTCGCTCCGTCCCAGCCCGGGGCCGCCAGGCGCATTAGGCGGCGGTCCGCTGCCAAACGCCCGGTCGCCGCCGCGCGGTGGACCACCGCCGCCGCCGCCAAACCCGCGGTCGAACCCTCCCCGGCCACCCCGGAACCCGCCTCCACCGCGGTCGCGCCCGCCGCCGCCAAATCCGCCGCGGAAGCCACCGCCGCGGAAGCCGCCCGGCCCGCCGAACGCGCCGACGCCACGAGCACCCGGCACGGCCGCCGCAGCCTTTGTATAGTCCCGGCCGCCCAGGCCGCCACCCAGCCGACGGGGTTTCCACGTCGGGACGGTGCGGCCACGCTCCACATCCACCTTGATGCGGCGGTCTTTTATGCGAATGCCGTCACAGGCATCTAGAGCAGCTATATCGTTGTGCGCCCGGTACGAGAGGAGTTGCGCGCTTGTCAGTACTGCCTTACCATTTGTGTTGGGGGCGCAACCTTTGCACAGGTCGGCAGAAGATGGAAGGGGGGGAAAGGGAAAGGAGAGAAACAACGACGAGGGGCCAGCGCAGCCCAGCGGTTTGTATGCCGCTTCAGTTGGAATCCTAGGAGGGGACAGGGGGTGCTGTTTGTTCATTACCTCTCATGTCTCTCTCGCGCTCAAAGACAACAAACGCATATCCGCGGTGTGGTTTCCGTTTCTTGTTGCTTGTTTCGGGAGTGTGGGTGTCCTTGACGATCCGGATCTGACTTGTCAGCGGGGATACAAACAGACGCTGCAAAGGAAAAAGGGACATACCCGCTCGATCGGGCCATGCCGCGCAAACTCGCGCTCCAGGTCGTGCTCGGTGGCCTCGTAGCTGAGGCGCGCCACGATGAGCGTCTTGAAGGCGTCGCCGCGGATGTTCGGGTCTTGCTTGGGTTGGTCTGTGCTGTTAGCGACGGGACGGCGTCGACAGGTCGACAGGATGGAAGGAGAGAAACACACAGGTCTTGGGCGCCTCCTCGAGCTTCTTCTGCACCGCCAGCTTGTGCTCGGCCACCTTGCGGTCGCGCCGCTCCAGCCAGCTCTCCGTCGGCACGAACCCGTCCTTGTCCTTGTACTCGCGCAGCGCCGGCAGGAACTGCGCCACGCCCGACACCGGAGCCGTGTGCCGCTGCTCGGGCGCGTGGTCCATCGGCGGCACCCAGCGCAGCGGCGGCCGCGCCGCGAACAGCGCGAGCAGCTGGGGGGGGAGCTTGTCGGTCATTTTGTCGTGGTTCTCGACGGGGACAATAAGGCCTGCTCAGAACAGACGCTTCGACGGTGCTGCTCCGTCGTGTGGCGATGACCACAGCTGCAGCGTTTTGGGTAGGGAGAAGAGGCCAAGGTTTCCCAAGTCGCGTTTTGCTTCGTTTTCTTTTGCAGGGAAAAGTGGAGTTTCGCTGCTTGCGTGGTGATTGGCTGTTTCGCGCACGTGACCGCCATCCAGAAAATTGCAGCGACTTTTCGAGCCTGCCCGTCGACCGGCCCAGCGACTCTGGACGACACTCTGCGCTCGGGGCACAGCACACCATGACAATACAGGCCTTACCAAAGGTGTCCGTTGGCCGTGTACGTCTCAACACTCGGTTCCGCACACGTCCACCCTGTTTTGCTTGCTGACAGTCCCAGAATGGCCTCGGCGCCTTCATCCTGCAGTGCCGCAAGATGGATTTTCACTACTGCGACTGGGCCGGCAGCTCCCGGGGAATGAAGTGAGTTGGGTAGGAAGGAAGTGAAGCTCGGAAGAGTCAATGCTAATCGGCCAGCTCCTTCATCAAGCACAAGCTCGCCGCGTTCGCCCAGCAGAACCCCGAGATCGAGTTCACCGTGTCGCCGCGGCCGGGCCGGCACCCCGTCGTCATCGGCCACTACATCAACAACGAGACGCGGCCGATCTGCGTGCGCAACCTGGACCCGAACCAGATCCTCAAGAAGGTCGAGCTGCTGCGCGACGCCACGGGCGAGCGCAACCGGCGCTTCACCAAGCCCGTCAGCAGCACCAACGCCAGTGTGCGCGGCGTCTGGAGTCCCTACCACGGATACGGCATGAAGGTCTAGGGCGTGGGAGGGAAATGCCCGAGACGGGTTGGGCCTGCAAACGTTCGTCTCAGGGTGTACGATACAGCGATGGACATGCATATTGAATTGGAAGTATACAAAAAAAAAAACCGAACTAGGCTATCGTATTTGCTGCTGTCGAAAACATTCCCCCCCCCGAGCCACGGAACTGGCTCTGCTGCACCGCTGCTGGTGTTTCTCCTAGCCGGCGTAGATGTCGACGACAATGTTGATTGCGGCGACGAGAATCTCGGCGGCAATGAGCACAATGACTGGCGGCAAAGGGTCAGCAGGACGAATCGACAGAACCAAACGAAGAACACGGCACACAACTCACCAATCCACTCGAGCTTCTCGTCGTGCCCGTGGCTCAGCTGCTCCTTGAGCACCGCCAGCAGGTCGGCAATCACGTCCAGCCGCTGCGTCAGCAGGCCGACGCGCTGGTCCATCTCCAGGTAGCTGCGCACCGCCTGGTACACGGGCTCCAGCTGCGGCTCGACCCAGAACAGCTCCGGCGTGTCCAGCACCGACCCGTTGAGGTGGATGTTAATGCGCAGGATGAACAGCTCGCCGATCTGCATGTTGATCTGCGTGCGGCTCAGCGCGATCGTGCCCGTCAGCGCAATCTGCGCCGGGATGTCCTTGCACGTGTCGATCGTCGACGCGATCAGCTCCTCGAACAGCGACGTCTTGACGCTCTGCGCCAGCGCGTGCGAGATGGCCAGCTTCGTCATGTAGTCGCGCTTGTTGTCCCGCAGCGCGATGAAGTCGTTGTAGATCCGCGCCTGGTACTCGCGCGTGTAGTAGAAGTTGAAGAACTCCGCCTCCACGTCGTCCGCCGCCAGCTTCTCCGTCTCGAACTTGGCCAGCTCCTTCAGGAACCGCTGCTCCTGCGCCTCCGACATGCCCCAGATCACCACCACCCCGTAGTCGAACAGGAACAGCTCCGGCGTGTGCACGTGGATGTCAAAGTCCACCGGCCGCTCACCCCGCAGCTGCTGCTCAAACTCGCGCCGCGCCTGCTCCTCCCGCTGCTCGCGCTCCCGCTCGTGCGCCTCCCGCTCGGCCGCCGCTCGCCGCTCGGCCTCGTCGTTCGATTCGAATCCGTGCTCCCACGTACCATCGTCCCCACGGTTCTCTTCGCCATGGTCGTTTGCGTATAGGTCCTCCCCGTCACGGGTTCTTCCCAGCCCATCGCCTTCGATGACAGCTTCCTCGTCAAATGGACGCTGTCGGGTATGGTCGCTCTGGTGGGCTTGCCACCTTCTGCTGTCAGCGTCGTAGCTGTTGCCGCTTTCGAGGTCCAGTAAGTCTTCCTGCCGCTGCTGCTCTACACGCGACGGCGAGTCTGCATCAACTTCGCCGGCCGAGTGCCGCCGTTCTGGAACGTACACGGGCGGATCCGTGTTCCCCGACGGCCGATTCCACTCGTCTTCGTGACTTGGATGTTGCTGCTGGTGCTGCTCCTCTTCTTCCCGGCCAGGATTGCTGCCGCCGCTGCTGCTCAGGTAGCTGCGGGAATGACTGCTACTATCGACATGGCTGCCCCCCTTTCCAAGGTCATAATTGTACGGGGTGTAAATGCACTCGTCGATCAGCTTCGGATTGCCGCCGCGCGACTTGCTGCGGCCCTTGAGAAAGCGCATCAGCCCGTCCATCTCGTAGCGGTTGGCCGTGCAGTAGGCCGTCACACGCGGCAGCCGCGCACGATCGGCCTTGCCGAGGAGGGCGGCGTCGCGCCGTGCCGTCGGGTCTTTGATGCGTGTGTACTGGCTGTACACGTCGCGCCCGCTCTCCTCGTCGGGGCCCTCTTCGCCAAAGTCGGGGTTTGGAAGCAGTTTAAGCTTCTGTGCCTTTTTGGTGCTTCGCTGCGGGCCAATCTTGGGCTGCTGTTGGTAGTCGGCGCGAAAGGACGGCTGCGACGCAGCACTGGATGGAAGCGAACCGTGGCTGTTGCGGCGCCGCAGCCGGTTGTTGAGGGCAGCAAGCACCGGAGGACCGCCTGTGCTGACCGCAGCATTTCCAGTGACCCGGGCCGCGGTAGGAGAGGCTCCTGTAGCCGTGCCGTACGAGCCGGGACTCTGCACAGCTGCGCCCAGGATGGGCGGGGGAGAGGGTGAATGGGCAGGCGATGCATCGATGGTACGGCTGACAGGGTTTGCATCGAACGTGACACTGCGCGGCGGCCGTGCGCGTATATCTGGCCGGGCCAGTGCGGACGGCGACAACGGGGACGGCGCAGGGGGTGCCGCTTCTTCTGTCGCAACCGCTTTACTTGCTGTGGGTGTTAAGGGAGGCGGAAGAGTGAGCAGTTCTGGCGAAGAGGAGGAAGGTGGTGCTGCTGATGTTGATGACGTTGATGTCTCGGGCTGCTGTGGCGCCTGCAGCAGCGGCGACCGCTCCGAGGCGCCTTGTGCAAAGGTCGACGCCATTTTTGTGTAACAGAAAACGGGCACGGGGACGGCCCAGCGAGTCTGTCTTGCTGTCTCTCCAGCCGGTGCTGGTGAATCACCACGGGAACAAAGGTCGTTCTACTCGTAGCTCCGTAAAGGGGATCGGCGCTCGCAGTCCGCTGGAAAGACAGTTGCAGGCCTGAATTGTGGTCTTTGTCAATGACGGCCGTGTCGCCCTGTTTGTGCTCTTGGTCTCTCAATAGGCTGTGGCTGCAGCGGTAGTAGGGGAAGTTGGGCAAGAATGCGGCCGGTGGGAAGTGAGACGGGAAAATGAGGTAGACAAGGAAAGAAGCACGCAAAAGAACCTAGACCACCTCAGCTTTGGACAGAGCTAGACTGGAGAAGAAGCGGGTCTTCTTTTAACTTTTCTGCTCGGCATTGGCAAGCAATCCACTTCCTTCTGCGGTTTTTGTCTCGAACGCGCTGTGTTACATAAGATGTGAGTAATCCGAAAAATTCAGTACCTCCGGACCGCGCGACGGCGTATGAGAGGTGCTTTCTTCTGCCCTTTTCCTTTCGTCCTCTCTGGAATGCATGCGGCACTGCAGCGATTCGGGACACCATGTCGCACCGCGCAACCACGGCCGGCCATGGCAGCTTTCCCGACGGCGCAGGACCAACAACGCTGACGCAGCCGTCCGGGGCCGAGTCGCCGCGGAGCTTGCCGGAGACGTCATCGCCGGCCTTGCCAGCCGAACGGGCAGCGCAACCGCAGCCGACCAGCAGCACGGTGGCAGTGAAGAATGCCAAGTCCTGGTCACACATGGTGGCCGGAGGGTGCGTTTGGCTTTGTCGGCGTCGTTGTCTGTTCCCGACTAACCGTGCTTTTCCTTGTGCAGTGTCGGCAGCTTGGCCGCCGCAACGGCCACGGCCCCGTTTGACGTGATTCGGACGCGTTTACAATCCGACTTTTACCAGCAGCAGCTGCGTGCGGCACACGCGCACCAGATCGTGGCGCGCAACCCGGTGCAGGCGGTTGGGCGGCACCTGGGCGAGACGCTGCAGATCTTCGTGACGGTCAAGCGCGTCGAGGGCTGGCGGGCGCTGTTCAAGGGCCTGGGGCCGACGCTGGTGGGCACGGTGCCGGCCAAGTCGATCAACTTCTTCACGTACGGCAACGGGAAGCGCGTGATTGCCGACGCGGCGCACGTCAGCCAGGACACGCCGTGGGTGCAGCTGGCGGCGGGTGTGGTGGCGGGGCTGGTGACGTCGACGGCGACGAACCCGATCTGGCTGATCAAGACGCGGCTACAGCTCGACAAGAACAGCGCTGCGGGCTCGGCGCGCCGGTACCGCAACAGCATCGACTGCGTGCGCCAGGTGGTGCGCCACGAGGGCGTGCGCGGCCTGTACAAGGGCATGACGGCCAGCTACCTGGGCGCGGCCGAGTCGACGCTTCACTGGCTGCTGTACGAGCAGATGAAGCGCGGCCTGGAGCGGCGCGCGGTGCGCGTCGCGGCGTCCGGGCGCGCGCGCAGCACGTGGGACGCCGTCGTCGAGTGGACGGGCCCGCTGGTCGGCGCCGGCGCCGCCAAGCTGTTCGCGTCGCTGCTGACGTACCCGCACGAGGTGGTGCGCACGCGGCTGCGGCAGGCGCCGGCGGCCGGCGGCGAGCGCAAGTACACGGGGCTGGTGCAGTGCTTCCTGCGCGTGTGGCGCGAGGAGCGCATCCAGGGCCTGTACGGCGGCCTGACGCCGCACCTGCTGCGGACGGTGCCGGCGGCAGGCATCACGTTTGGCATCTACGAGATTGTGCTGAAGATGCTCAACGAGCCAGAGCCGGCAGCATGAGCAGACGGGGCTCTGTGGCCCTGGTTTTACACGAACGAGACATGCCGCACACGCAACACCCTCGACATGCCGACATATGCGGACAACAGTCTCCTCCCGAAACCTTGGCATGTTGCTTTCGGAACGACACGTTGCTCTATATCCCTCTCTCGCCAATCTCTCTTCTTATTTCTTCCCTCTTTTTCCTCTTTGTTCCCTTGGTCTCCTTGTCCTTTTATATACGGTCTTGTGCACATAGATTAGAGGACGGCTACCTGGGATCCAGCATCGCAATCGGAGTTCACAGGGGCACGGCACTGGTTGGAAAAGAACGGGGTGCCCTGGATGGTGGGCTATTTGTACACTATACGATCGATATATCTCATCTTAATCCTCAGCCGGCTGAGCAGACACAATTGCTTGTATGTGGCCTGTCGTCATGGACGGTTCAGACAGATGTCGGTATTCTGCCGCTATACACCGCCTATATATTTGAGTCTTTGCGACTTCCTCTATTTTCGTCCCCCCCCGTAGCCGACGGTTGCCGTCTTTGCCAACCGCGACCATGTCCCGACCACCGCTGCCGCCGACTTCGTCCAAAGTCCGCGTCCGCGGCATTATCCTGACCACCGGTATCACCGCCATCACCATTGTCGGCGTGTGGTTTGGTGCCGGTCTCAAGACCGAACAGGAGACCAAGGCGGTGCGTACTGGCTTTACGGGAAGTCTTCCTCTTTGAAACGAGCTTTTGTGACTGACATGGACCCAGATGCGGAAGAAGGCCGCCACAGACGATGGCCAGGATGCGCTGTTGGAGGCCTTGCAGACGCGCCGCAGGGGTCTCGTCCAGGCCAAGGAGCAGTGGCAGCAGAAGGCGGCGGCCTTGCGCGCGCGCATGCCGAGCAGCAGCGAGGAAAACAAGACAGCGCCTGGAAAGTGACTTCATACTTTGTCGGACGCTCCGCTGTTCTGCAGCTGTTACGTGCGGCGGGGGCGGGGGCAGCAGGCGACGTCCTTTGACGACTGGTCCGCTCGTTTCCACAGCAGGGCAATCACGGACACGCATAGGCTGTGATCCTACGCTGTCGCTCTCCTGCAGGTCGTCAGTCGCCGGCCACACCATTCTGCCATGAGATCTAAGGGACAAGGGCTGGACCGCAGCTCTACGAAGAGAACGGCAGATTGTATAACGTTCGGCCCAACCCAGCCAGCCCGGCCGAGGCCCGAGGAATCCGGTTTGAACAACTGGGGTGGGCATCTTGGGAGGCCAGTACGATTCATGAAAAGAACTTGCTCCTCGCGGACTAGGCCTTGACATAGGCGCAGTTATTTGCACATACTGGGTTTTTGTATGATACCGAACTTATATATATGACACAAAATAAAGACTCCGCCTCTTAGGACAGTACGTTCTGCCTATTTGGACTATAGTACAAAGGTATGGATCACATTTTGGCCGCCCTGTCAGCGAGGTATTCCTTTTTACCTCCTACGTCGCAGCTCACTTATTCGATTCATAATGTCCCTAGAAGCTTTTCGGCAGGGTACATAGGCTTGCCAAAGTTAATGGTCGCCTCTCGCTTTTATACGGAGTTCGTTTTACGGCGTGCGGCCGGCGTTGCGTAGAAAGAGTTACCTCTGGTGCTCCGGGTTTAGCAGAAAAGCAGCAAGAGGACCTCCTGCAGCCAATCAAATGTTAGAATTTCACCAGGACTATGTATTACAGTCCAAATAGGCAGAACGTACTGTCCCAAAAGGCGGAGTCAAAATAAAATAAAAATAAAAAATAATCATTTAAATAGTGAAAGCTACATTGCGCCAGAATTTGAAGTCCAATGGCTTTGTGCCATACCCATATCCGAACGCCGCCCAACGCCAATGCTCTTGTACGCGGACAACGAGGGAGCTACGTCCTCTACTCGCTGTCGTCGCCTTCCTCGTCGTCACTGCTGACCTCCTCGCCCGCCTCGAGCGCCGCCTGCCGCCGCCTGGCCGCACGCGCGCGCTTGCGCTCGAGCAGTTTTGACAGCCGCTTGGCGCTATTGAACACGCCTGTTGTGGCCGCCCCGCACGCGGCGCACGTCGGGTCGCGCCGGTAGCGCTGCAGGGCGCAACGCTCGCAAAAGTAGTGGCCGCAGCGCGTCACGATGGGCTGTGTGTAGCCCTTGTGGCAGATGATGCAGGCAAACGGGATGCCGCGGAGCTCCTCCTCCTCTTCGTCATCGTCGTCGTCGTCGTCGTCGTTGTTGTTGCTGGCGCCGTTCTTTTTCCGGTCGGCGCTGGCCACGATGGTGCCGCCCAGGTTTTTCTTGCCCTTGGTGACCGCCTCCCACTCGTTCTCCAGCTGCCAGCCCTGCTTGTAGTCCTCGCGGGCGTGCAGGAACTTGCACGTGTCGCCGAAGCCGCAGAAGCCGGTCATCTTGTAGTCCTTGCACACATCCGGGCTGAAGTCCGTGACCGTGATCGTGCGGATGTTGGAGGACGGCGCCTTGACAGGGCCCACCGACCGCGAGGGCGCAGGCGCCGCGCCCGGCGTCGGGCCGGCAGCACCAGCCTCGGTCGTCCGCGCCCGCTTCTTGCTGGCGCCGCCCGCAGCAGCACCGTCTTCGTCGTCGAACAGGTGGCTGCGCTTCGTCGCCGCCTCCGAGTCCCCCAACAGCGCCTTGCGGTCGGCCGTAAACAGCTGCTCGCCGGAATCGGCGGCGCCACCGCTGCCAGCAGCGAGGCCTTGTGCCGCAGTGCTCCTGGCAGGGCCATCCGAGGAGGCGCCAATGGTCCCGGCGCCCCGTTTTCGCCGGGTTCGTGTCGTATCGCGGCGAAGGCCGCCGTCGCTGCTGCCACCGTCGCTGTCGCTGTCGCTGTCGCTGTCCTTGGCCGGCGGTGGCGTCGGGGACCGTCTGCGCATGTTCGCCTTTTTGCTGCGCGACTTGAAAAGCACGGGTGCTATTGGTGCTGCAGCGACGGCGGCGCCGCTCGCAGAAGCGTCTGATTGTGAAGCCTGCTCCGCCATGGCGAATGTGTATTTGGCAAGAGTGAAAGATGCTGGCTTCTGACAGAGCTGTTCTTCGCCGTCGTTGTGATATCCGTCTTTTTCGCCACAAAAATTACGTGAGCATTCCCCACCCTTCTAGAAAACAGCCGTCCAATCATATGGCTCGGTGTATTTCAGGGGTCTTGTTTATGCAGAGACGCGTTGTCTTGCAGCTGCATAACCACAACAACGAGACAGCATTCCGAAAAGCCTCATGCCGTGGACTTTTGTTGTCTTGAATGCTCGGTCTTTCTTGAACCCTCTAATTTGTGAATTTGTGCACACGCTGATTCTCTCAATTTTTAGATTTTTTGTACTTGGTAGCTTGTATTTCGAGTTTGTTGTCTTGTTTTCGTCCTGATGCGCTGTGTCGCGGTTGCTCAATACGACCGCAACTTCAGACGAAACAGCGCAGACACAAGTAAGGACGGCAGGAAAGACCGACGAGCCAAACCCCCAACGCGTCGCTTGCCCTCTTTCTTGTGAGAAGTACGGAGTAGGTCGCACCTCCCGCACCGAGTAAGATTGCGGGACCTTGCCATTCAGACATGGAGGTTTGTTTGGCTGGCCTATCCTAGCCTCTCTCGTGTCCGGTCGCGCTTTCCTTGCTAGTCTTTCCCCTCCTCTGTGGCTTGCCTTGTCTCTGTATTGTCCCCTTTCCCTTTTTCCCTTTCTCCTGCTCTCTTTCAGCTCTTTCTTTCTCCCACCGCTCCTCCTCTAAAATACCTTCCTCGCCCCGCAGGCTGCAGCATGCACAGCTCCTTCCAAGCCAGACACGTCTCCAGCTAGCGGTGCCCCTGCGTTCCCCACCGTGTTTATCTTTTTTGTCCCTTTATTTCCCGCTCTCGCATTCTCGAAACAGAAATCCTACCGTTCACAAGTCCCGTCTCACTCTTCCCGCCTTTCCCAACGGAACACGACCGCGGCGACCTCACGGATTTCGACAAAAGTCGATCGTCACGCCCAGCGACGCCCGCCGGAGGTCTCGTTCCGTCGCCGCCTTGCCTGAAACGCGTCTTCCTCGGTGCCTTTCTGTCTTGTCTCGCACCATTTTCGTCGGCGTGGCACAAGTTCCACCGATCCCGAAGCGATAGACGAGAGCAAAGACCACCTACAACAATACAACAACAGGACCGTCAACGGCAACGGCAACGGCAACGAAAACGGAACCAGCATTTCGAGCTCCCCTCAGCTCCCTCGTGAACGAAGGGCAGGCTAAGGCGGCAGCCTGGAAAAGCGCTTTTTGCTCTTCCGCTTTTGGCTCGGACAACGCGTTCGCCTGCCACAACGCCGCCGCGGCTGCGACGCTTGACGCTGGCTGTACGCGATGGCGTCCCTACCAGACGGAAGCCCGGTGACGCCCACGCCACACGAGCGCCCCTCGGCCTTCAAGGCAGAGCGCCCCTTTTCCCTACACCCCCCTTCCATGCCTGCCCTGGGTGCCCCGAGCACTGGATCTAGTCATCACTACCGCTTTGCCGACTTCAACGACGATGGCATCTTCTCTGAGAAAGCCGGTGTCTCGGCCGAGCAGGCCGCCCTGTCCTTACGCGCCCACCTCGCCGAAACAGAACGTCGCATCGGCGAGACCGGTCGTCTTGGAACATCCCTGGTTCAACAGCAGAAGAAGCTTACCGATCGACTGCGGGAAGTTGAGGAGATGGAGGCTGAATCGGAGCTGTCTCCGGAACTGAAAAAGAAGATGGCCGAGCTCGAAAAGGAATATGACGACGTTGCTAGAGAGACAGCTCGTGCCTTCCTCCCAAAGCAGCGAATCCCCAGCAACGAGTCTGCAGGCTCGCCTGAAGCGAAAAGCGGCCGAGTACGTGTTCCATCTCATTTTGGTCTATCAAAAGGCGTTCTCTGCCTTCGAACACAAATACTGACTGTTCTTTCCAGAGATCGTTGAGTCCCGTCAAGTACGAGAGCTTTGCCTCTGGCTCTCCTAGCAAGCTATCTGTGTCGAACCGCAAGCAGCGTAATCAGACCGCAAACCGAGTTCACGACATTGAATTCGCCGCCGAAATCAGTACTTCGCTCATTTCACAGGTTCGCGGGCTGCAGTCTCTCCTGGCTGAACGCGAAGAGGAGTTACGGGACACCAAACAGGATCTTGCTCGTCTGGAAGACACGGGCGAGAGCTTGCAAGAGCGAATAAAAGAGCTCGACGAGAGTGAGCATCGCTACAAGGAAGAGAACTGGAACCTTGAGACGCGCATCCACGAGTTGGAGGCCTGGCAGCGCGATGCCTCAGACAGCGAAAAGAAAGCAGCCCAACAAATTGCCGTGCTCTTGGCCGACAAAAACAAGGCACAGCGCGAGCTGGATGAGCTGAAAGCATCGCATGCCCGTCTTGCTGACGACCACGTTGCCGCCGTCAAACAACACGACATCGAGCTCGGTACAGCCAAACGCAATATGGCCATGGCTGACAGCGAGCGAGCCACTTTGCAGCGCAAGATTGAGGAGCTCGCTGGCCAGAACCAGGAGCTTGCGAAAGCTGTCGCCATGCAACACCGCGCACGGGTCATCGACAGCAATGCCGCGCCCCAAACCACCGACGATGAATTCGACAGCGCCGCAGACAATGTCACTCCTGAGCATTCCCCCCCGGCGTCTCCTGTCAAAGGTACACCCCGCCACTCTGTGCTCGAATCCGAAACACTCAGGACCTCTCTTCTCCATGCGCAGCGTACGGTGCAGAGCCTGCGCACCACTCTTCACCGCGAAAAGACGGAGAAGCTGGAGATCCGCCGCATGCTGCAAGACGCAAGAGACGACCTGGAACGCGCCCGCTCCGATCCAAATGCAGGCGGTGCAGGTCCCTCGAAGAAAGCCCGGAAGGATGCGCGCGACAGCCACAAACTCCGCTCGAGTCAACTGGGCGGTGCCCGGTCGAGCCGCACAGATCTCTTTACGCTTGCAGCCAACGACCCCGACTGGGAAGAAGTCCAGGGCGAGGCATCTCCGTCTGCTGCCCGGACGCGTACTGGTCTGACAGATGCGAGCGAGGAATTTGAGACCGCCAACGAGGCACATCTGAGCGATACCTCCTTCGCTACTGCAAACGATGGAGCAGAGACGACCGAAGACTTCCACACGGGTGCGGAACATATGTCTAGTGGCGAGGACACCATGACCGAGACTGAGCAGGACACGCGCCGCCGTCGCACTCTCCTGGCTCGTGCCGATGCTCCTTTTGCGTCCGTGCCCAGCCACGATGCAGACCCGGATGCCGACGCGGACCCTGCCAACCAAAGCACCGCCTCGACATCAGATGACGAATACCGACCGCCACGAACGCCGACCCTGGCGGCACAGAATGGCGTTGCCCGTATGCGTCTTCGGGTCAGCCGAAGCTCGCTGGTCTCGCGCCGCTTGCGTCAGCGGAGCAGCTTCGAGGACGTGGGCAGCAGCCCAGCTGCCTTGCAGAGCAGCCCCTACAGCGCTGCTGGCTCCCCTGCAACCCGCGTTGCGCAAAGCTCCACTAACAGCACGCCTCGGGCGCCGGGTATGCAGCAGAGTCTGTTCGCCGAGCTGGGCGATATGGACGAAAGTGATGATGATGTGGCGAGCGACGGCACGCCCAATCGTGTACCCAGCCCTAGATCCACGATTCACAGCAGCAGCGGAAACTCGGTTGCCCATTCGCCTCTGGTCCATGCTGCGACAGTATCGACAATTGTTACTGTCGACCGCGCAACGCTAACCGAGCCGGTCACGATCATGCCCTGGTCTAGCGAGAAGGAGAGCGAGCTGCCGCAGCAGACTCTGGCGCCTCCCCAAGAGTCTCGGCCGTCTTCATATCTCTCCGAAGATGGCCTTACTGCAAAGGACATCGATGAGAAGCTGAAAGAGTTCCCTTCTCCGCCGACGTCTCCTCCGATGCTCGTCTTTGGGGGGCGTGTGCCCGTCATATTGCCTCCATCGGACTCGAGATCCATCGCCACCGAGATAGAGGTCATGCCAAAGGCTGTTCCGGAGCCGGCGCCAGAGTTTTCCATCTCTGGCATTCACTCTGTTCTTATCACGCCAGTGGCCGAACTGCCCATCCCGGAGCCTACGCCCGAGGCCCTGGTTTTGTCAACCCTTTCGGCAGAACATGTCACTCCGAAGATGTCACCACTTCCAGAGCCACCTGTATTCGCAGCGTCGTCGCTCTATGCTGTTGATATAACGCCACTTGAGCTACCGCCGGTCGTTGTGCCTGTGCCGACGTTCTCGTTGTCGGCCACGAAATGGGAGCATGTGGAGCCCATAGCCGAACCGGAGCCTGAGCCTCAAGTTCCTGCACCGGTTGAGCCCTTTTCGCTTTCGGCGATGCATGCTCAGCACATTACCCCGGTGGCCGAGTTGCAGCCAGAGCCGGTGAGAGCGATTGCTGCCGCCATCCCAACCCCTCCGGCAGTTGCAACCGTGCCCGCGCCAACCTTCTCCTTCTCCGAAATACAGACACAGCACGTGGAGCCAGTCGTGGAACCAAAAACACCTCGCCCGTCGGCAACGTTCTCATTATCTGCTGTCCGTGCTGAGCAAGTTCAGCCGGTTGCTACGCCGAAGAAACCCCTGCCTGACTTGGTGTTCTCGAACGTGATCGCGCAACAGGTTCAGCCCGTTGTGGTCGAAGAAGCCGAGAAGCCAACGCTGCCAGTGACTGCTTACGCTGCCACCCAAACGGACGCGTGGAAGCCAGAGTCGAGTCATGCCGTGGCAGGTACCCTTGGTGCGGTCGCGGTTGCCGGTGCAGCAGCTGTTGCTGGCATTGCAGGTCATGGCCGTGGCCGTTCTGATTCTGACGGAGACATGTCGCCACGCAGTCCTAAGCGGAACGCGTTCATCATTCCCCGGGACTTGGATGAAATCAATGCGCAAAACGAGAATACTGTGGTGCGTGAACAGCCAGCAACACCCACCAAGAAGGGCTCATCCGCACTCGGCTCGTCGACTCTTCGAGACTCGAAAGCACCCATCATTGCCGAAGACGAAACAAGGCAATCACGGACCGCCAGTCCCGTTGTGGAAACGCCCGAGTCGCAGCGTCCTTTCAAGGAGTTGTCTGTCAATGCTGGTGCCCCGGCGCTTGGCCGGCTGGTCGATCGCCAGCGGTTTGCTGAGGGAGAACAGAACTTCACACCGCCCCCCACGTCTCCTCAGTCTGTCATTCGCGATGACACGTATGAGGTCACTCCGCGGGCGAACAAGGGTTTCAAGGCTGTTTCTGAGCTTCCTAAGCATACTCGTGATGCATCACAGGAAAGCACCGGTTCCGTCCGGAGAGCAGGTAACGCCGAAACACGGCCGAGCGATGCCAACGGACCCAGTGCCACTGTGCCTCCCCTGCCCACAAACCACAGGGAAGTCATTGAAGCGGCCCGGACCGGTTCAGCTGAAGCCGACTCGCATGCGGGCGGCGTTGTCGCTTCTGGTATGGCCGGTACCCTCGCGGCCGGTCCGTCTAATTGGAGAGCGCGCACCCCTACAGGTGCTGCGCGGGAACCTAGCTTTGTCACTCGGTTTGGGACAACGGCTCCGAAGGTGGTTGGCCGTGGTGAGATGCGTCCGCCGTCACGCCGCTCTTCGAATGCGAACGTGAGCGCTGGTATTCCGGCGACGATTAGCCGCCAGACGTCCATGTCATCATTCGCATCAGAGGTTGATGCTCGCTTCAACATCCACGACGGCACAGACGTTTTTGGCCCTGGCCATCACACAGACCCGCGCATGATCCAAGCCATCACGCAGACTATGATAGGCGAATATCTGTGGAAGTATACGCGCAAGGCAGGGCGGTCGGGCTTTTCTGAGAATCGTCACCGGCGCTACTTCTGGATCCACCCCTACACGCGGATGCTGTACTGGAGTGATCGCGGTCCGACGCCCGATAGTCGCGTTGAGCAACGGGCGAAGAGCGTTGTGATTGAGGGGGTTCGTGTCGTCACGGATGACAATCCTATGCCCCCTGGGCTGCACCGCAAGAGTCTTATCGTGATCTCGCCCGGCCGCACGATCAAGTTCACATGTCCGACCAGCCACCGCCACGAAATCTGGTTCAATGCACTGTCGTATCTGCTGCTGCGTAACGACGAAGCAACAGACGATGACGGTGGCATTGTGGCCAATGGAGATCAGATTACCCGCGAGGATGTGGACGAGTTCAACCCGGCGTTTGGCCTGCGTTCGGCAACTGGTTCGCAGGTACGCCGGCGTGCACCGGTCTCGCTCTCATCATACAACTCACGCACAACACGCAACGAGTCAGCGTTCGACTTGTCTATGAGCATTCCGACATTGACTCCGACACCTAAAAAGCACGTTTCCGGAACGCCAGGGACTACTGGCCTGACACCCTCTGCATCGACGGCTGGGCTCACCTCTCGAAGCCGCCTTGGTCGCATCGGCGGGTATTGGCGGTCCAGCCAGTCGCTGTCTGCGCAGTTTAACAGCTTCCGCGGTCGCAGCGGCGGCCCAGTTGGACAGAAGCACGGGCACGGCAGTACCCAGGACGGCAGTATCTACGAAGCGAGCGAGGTGAACGACAGTGCCGAGGAGTTGCGCGTGCTCTACGAGGCGCAGGACCGGGCGGCGGACCGTCTGGAGAACGTCCGGGCTTGCTGTGATGGTAAGTGTTCCCCCCAGCGACAATTAATCAAGACGAATTATTGACTAACACGCTGAAGGAAAACACGATGTTGGTATGTTGTCGCACAGCTCGAGACGGCACCGGCACTCCCACGCAGCAACGTCGACAATGTCTACACCGACGCACAGCACTGTGCGACACCGGCCGTAAAAAATGAGGCTTGACGCCCGCATTTCCTAATTGTTTCCAGCTTTCATTCTCTACTTGTGTTCTTTTACAACCCATTGCTCTCTTGGTCGGCTTGTTATGGCCAACACTGCTCATGTTCATGAAGCACGCACTGCTCACTGCATTTTCCTTATGACTTTATGTCTTCTCTGCCAGTCGGTCTTCCATTCTTTTATCTCTGCTTTTAATCTTGTACTGCTTCTCTTCCTTCCTGCCCACCTTTCTTATGTCTTCTACCGTTGTCCAAAGCAGCACCGCTTGCTGCGATTACTGGCCAGTCTGGCACACCATTCTTTTGCATATTTTCCTATCTATTTGTACCCGAGCACGGCCTGCTCTCAATGTCTCCTATCTGTCCCTCATTTCATGTCTCTCTTCTTGTTTCGGGATCATAGCTGTTTCTGTATAGCAACATGTTGGCATTGCCGCCAGCAGCTAAGGAAGCTTCTAATACAAAATATCATGGGTGGCGTTGTCAACTGTTCGGTAAACCGAGGGCAGTGATTCAAACCGAACAGAGCTAAGCACCACACGCCGGTTTTGTTGAATTTTGTTCTTTTTTTTATTGTTCTGAGTTTCCTACAACTCCCTCGAGCCGCCCCAATATAACGAAGAACGCATCCATCCGATCCGTTTAGGTTTCAAAGAAAAAGGAAAAAACACGGACAGCACCCGCTTTGTGCGTGTGGAGGGGAGGTGAAGGGATTTTTGAACAAAAGAAAGAAGCACCAAGAAAACATCCCACGCGCCGGATTTTGTCTTTCCCTTGCTACCCTCCAGACACACGACGCATCCGACGGTGTCACCAGCACGCCCCCCAAAGCCACAACTCCCCCGCATCCGATCGCTCCTTTAGATGGCGGTGTCGTAGGCAACGGGAGCGACGGTCTCGGGTGCGTTGTTCGCCAGCGAGACGGTGACGGCGGGCCGCGGCTGGCCGGGCAACCGCTTCAGCTGGACCTGGGTGCCGTCGGCCTTGGCCTGGCGCTTCAGCTCGGCGTTGGCCTTGACGCGGCGCAGGAAGTCCTCGCGGGACCGGGACGGCGAGACGTGCTCGATGCGGACGTTGAGGCGCTTCTCGATGTACCGGTGCTTGACCTTCTTGTAGATGATGACGCCGACGGCGTTCTTGGCGACGTTGTAGACGACGCCGGTCTTGCCGTGGTAGACCTTGTGCGGCATACTGATAACGGGTTAGTTCTCCTGTTTCCTTGTCGACGATCGCGCGCTCGTCGAGTCCCTGATGGGCTCTTCGTCCGAAAAGCAAAAGGACATCGCCGTAGAGTGGTTTCGCTTACCCCTTCTGCACAGCACCGTTCGTCTTCAGGTCAACGATGTCGCCAACCCTGTTTGAAAAGTCAGCATTTCTGTTCCCTCTTCCACGGAATCCCCAATCTCCCCTCCAATGCTCATTCCCCAGCCCCTCTCCTCCAGATCAATCTCCCTCTTCTTTCTCTCTTTTTCGCTGTCCATCGAATTCGGGGGTACTGACTTGTATTGCCGCAGGTACGTCGAGAGCCGGATCATGCCCTTCTCACGGAAGTTCCGCGAGAAGGCATACCGCGTGCCGGACCGCAGACCAGCGCTCTTACCCATGGCGTCGAGTAGGGATCTGAAAGAGGGGAATGAGGAGGAAAGAGAGAAGTCGGCGAAACGCTTCTCAGGGGAGGACGGTCGTGGGTTTGTTGTGTTTTGCGGTGGAGAGTCTCGATTTTGATGGCCTTTTCGGTCCCCGCGCTCGACACTGGTAAGAAAAAAAACTTTTAGGGTCCCGGTCGGAAAAACCCCCCCAGTCACCCACAGCAAAAAACACACCCCGTCAGGGCAAGAAGCGCTATAAAGTGGGCCAAATATTAGTCACGCTTTAATCTGACCAATAACCGGGCTGCACACAAAAACCCGGATTAACTGTGGGAGGTTTTTTTTTCTCCCGAGCACTAGTAGGGTAATAGTAAAAATCGCCAGTTTTCGCTCGTCGACATTTTGAAAAACTTCAAGCAACCACCACCACCAACCCGCCCTCCTCGACAACGATCGTCCGCTGATTCTTGTCGCCCGACACGATGGCTCCTCTGTCGTACTCCAAGACCGCCAAGGTCCCCCGTCGCCCCTACGAGGCCGCTCGCCTGTTCGTCCCCGCGTCTTTTCTCCTCACCGGCCACTGAGCACGAACTTGTTTCTGTTTATGTCGTTGTGAGCATCGTCAGCTAATTACTGGGGGACTTTTTTTCCGTCCTTTTCTTTGTATTCAGGGACTCCGAGCTGAAGCTTGTCGGCGAGTATGGTCTGCGCAACAAGCGTGAGGTGTGGCGCGTGCAGCTCACGCTGTCCAAGATTCGTCGTGCTGCCCGGTGCGTTTCCTCTGTCTTCCCCGGTGCCAAGTGGTGTTGCGTTCTCTGCTAACGGTCTAGTCAACTGTTGACCCTCGACGAGAAGGACCCCAAGCGGCTGTTTGAGGGCAACGCCCTGATTCGCCGTCTGGTCCGTGTCGGTGTGCTGGACGACTCGCGCATGAAGCTCGATTACGTGCTGGCCCTGAAGGTGGAGGACTTTTTGGAGCGCCGCCTGCAGACGCTGGTGTACAAGCTGGGCCTGGCCAAGTCGATCCACCACGCGCGCGTGCTGATCCGCCAGCGCCACATCCGCGTGGGCAAGCAGGTGGTTAACGTGCCGTCGTTCATTGTGCGTCTGGACTCGCAGAAGCACATTGACTTCTCGCTGGGCTCGCCCTTTGGCGGCGGCCGCCCCGGCCGTGTGCGGAGAAAGAAGGCCAAGGCCGCCGAGAAGGGCGACGACGAGGAGGAGGAGGAGGACGACGAGTAGATGGAAGGCCTGTGTGTCTGATGAGAGGGACTACTCGTGGGGCCGGGGAGGAACAAAAAGGACTGGCGTTCTGTGCTATATGTTTTTTGCCTTTGCAGGCGTGTTCCTCTTTTCATTTTCCCTTCTTCCGTTTCTGCCGGCTACGGCCTCTAGAGGGCTCTAGTGATCTGCAGCGACCGGCACGCAGCCCTATGCGGCGGCGGTCGCTGTCGGGTGCAGCAAAAGCGTCTTGGCAGCGAACCAGGACAGCAAAAGAGAAAAGAGAAATCGTTAAGCTGTATTTCGCGAGTGTGGCTTGTCGCCGGGTGACGTACCTTGTCTCTCCACTTGGGCCTGAGGCCTCGTCAGCTCGGGGCGGGGCTGTGCTGCAGCTGACCCCTGTGCAGTGATAATGGCGGTGGCCACAAGGACACGGGCCTGTGTTTCGAGTCGCATTGTCCATATACGCCTGTCTGCCGGGCTATAACAACTCTTGTTTCTGCTTCTGTTTCTTTCTCTTGTTTTCCCGTAGCCAACGTGCAGACGACGAACGGCCCGAACGAACGACCCGGACGAGACTCGCGTACGTGCATAGACAGCCGCTCTGCTGCATAGCTGCATTTTCTCCGCACGGCCCAGCCCTACCGATCCCCACCGCCTTCGACGACGACGCCTGCAAGTCCGCTCGTGCCCCGAGCCTCCCGTGTCTCGACAAACGGTCACCAGGGCCAACAGCACGGCCGCGCCATGAAGAACTTTCGAAGCAAGCTGAACCGCGGCAAGCGGCTGACGGGTGCGTCTCTCCTCCTCTGTTTCTAGATTGTTGAGCGAGACGGAGGGAATACAATGTCTGACCCTCCCCAGTCGTCGGCGACTCGCCTGCCGGGGACGAGAGCGCGCCGGCACCGCCGCGGGCGGAGTCATTTTCCGGCACGGCCGAGCCTGCCCGTCCGGAGGCGCCGTCGGGCACGTCGACGCCTCGCAACGAGACCACGGCCACCCCGGAAGAGGATGTCCAGGAGACGCCGGAGGCCGCGGCACAGCGTCTTGTGGTGGGTTCTGTGTCGGGACGCGGAGGGCCTATGGGAAGACTCGTGCTGACCTCTTCTCTCTAGCGGTTGTTCTGCATGGGCAAGCCCGACGATGGGGTGCGTGTTTGCTTCCCCTTTCCCCCTTTTTTTGTGCCTCCCGCTGACGGTCGTCCAGGAAGCCGAGGTTGTGCTGCTGCCGAGCATTGTCGATGCGGCCGAGTCGACACCCCAGGCCGCGGCCGAGTGCGCCCGGCATATCCGCAAGTTCATGTACCGCGAGTACTGGAACCGGCCGAGTGTGGTGTACAATGCGATCACGCTGATGCGGATCCTGGTGGCGAACCCGGCGACGTCGTTCACGCGCAGCATGGACAAGAAGTTTGTGGACACGGTGCGGGACCTGCTGCGCAACGGCAGCACGTCGCACGTGGTGCACTTTCTGATCGAGACGCTGCGGGAGTTTGAGACGATGAGCGTCGTGGACGAGGGCATGGGCCGCATGCTGGAGATGTGGCAGAAGGAGGAGGCCAAGAGCCAGAAAGTGCACGCAGTACGTTGCCCCGGGGTTGCTTCAAGGTGTCGTTTGGCCATTGGCTCACTCTGCAGAAACTACTCGAGAAGACCAACGGCCGGCCCAGCTTCTGGTCGCGGCAACAAGAGCAGTCCCGGCTCCACCAGCAGCAACAACAGCAGGCCTACCAGGCGGCGCCGCCACAACAGCAGCAGTACTACGCGCAGCAGCAGCCGCAGCAGCCGGCGCTGATGTCGCCCATGCCGGTGGCGATGACCATGGCGATCCCGCTGGCGCAGCCGATGCCGCAGTGGATGCCGCCGCAGCCGGGCTGGGCTCCGTACCCGCAGCAGCAGCAGCAGCAGCCGCAGGCGCACGGCAGCCACGAGCGGAGCAGCCGCAGCGGCGGGCGGAGCGGCGCGGCGCTGCCGAAGCCGCGCGACCTGCGCAAGCGCCTGGAGGAGGCCAAGACGACGGCGGGCGTGCTGGCGGACGTGGTCAACACGACGACGTCGCCGGACGCGCTGCTGCGCCACGACCTGGTGTACGACCTGTGCGCGCGGTGCACGCGCGCGTCGACGCAGGTGCTGGAGTACCTGATGACGGCTAACCCGCTGCCCGACAACAACGAGATGGCGGCGCTGCTGACGACGCAGGAGGTGCTGCACCAGTCGCTGCAGCACTTCCACCGGGCGGTGCTGGAGGCGCGGCGGGGGCTGGGCATTGCCGAGGAGCGCCGCTTGGCCGATGGCTCGAATGCGGCCGAGATGACGTCGGCCGTCGCCGCCAGCAAGGGCAAGGCGGCGGCGCCGCAGTCGCCCGGGGTGGGCGACGGGCCGGGCGAGGAGGACGGCGGCAGCCGGAACGGCCACGGCAGCAGCAACGGGCGGGGCCGCAGACACGGCCACGACCGGAACCACAACGACGACAACAACGACGACTACGACGACTACGACGACGACTACGACCGCAACGACCGCGCGGCGGCCCAGAAGGAGGAGGAGAAGATGCTGGCGGCGGCGATTGCGGCCAGCACGGCGCCCGGCGCGACCGGCCGCGGGAAGGGGCGCGCTGGCGGCGGCGGCGGCGGCGGCGGCGACAGTGATGCTGGCGGTGCTGGCGGTGCTGGCGGTGCTGGCGGGAGCGGTGCGGCGGGCTCGTCCTACGTGTACGGCACGGGCAGCGGCGCGGCGGCCGACGACCCGTTCGGCGACCCGACGCAGGGACCGTCGTCGCGGGCGTCGTCTGTAGCGCGGCCGTGGCGCGGCGGCGGCGGTGGCGGCGGCGGCGGCGGCGGCAGCGGAAGCAGCGCAAGGCCGTACACCGAAGTCGACGACGTGAGCGACGACGAGTACCAGCAGTGGCATCGCAGCCGCAAGAGCAAGAACCCGGGGAAAGCGCCGGCCGGCGGCAGCGGCAGCGGCATGGCCTACGTCGACAGCGACAACCCCAGCGACGAGGAGTACCTGCAGTGGCAGCGCATGCGCAAGAAGAACGCCAAGGCGCCGTGGTCCGACGACGCGGCCACGCCCCGCAGCGGCGGCGGTGCGGTGGCCGGCGGCTCCGGCAGCGCGTCGTCGGGGGCCGCCACGCCGCCGCCGGGGGGCTCGTCCGCGGCGGCCGGCGGCAGCGCGCATCTGCCGTCGCGGCCGGTACTGGATGCGGCGGCGTCCAGCAGCAGCGGCGTGCCCATCTACCGGTACTGATTCTTTTGATTTTTGGATTCCTGTCGATAGCCTGTTTGTTTTTGTTTTTCTTGTATATGTTTTGCTTTATTTTGCCTTAGTTCTTCGTTCTGCTTCTTGTCTGTTTGTTCAGATACCGTCTCAAGCGGATTTTAGGCAATGTTGGAATGAATGAATGGCGTTCTCTTTGACTCGATGTTACTGTATCTTGAAAATAGGTGAAGACTTTAGATTTATATTGTTTTGTGCACGGAAATAAACAAAGAAATAAACAATGGATGAGCAAATGATTCAAACGCTTTTTAGCACTTCCATGTACTCCTTCCTCCGGTACCTACTCCCCTCACCTGTTGATTAGCAGTACTGACAGGTCGTCACGTAGAACCGTGGTGAATGATACGAGTGATGCCATCCGGTAGACGAGCATTTAAGAACACGAATGAATTATTCAAAATGCTCCGTTTCCAAACAGACGCAGCAACAAAAGAAAGACCAAGACAAGGATACACAAAAGAAAACACCAGACGCCGTCCGTTGATTAGTGGTGATGCTGACACGTATCGTTTTCCAGAGAAAGGACATAGAAAAGAGAGAGAAAGAGAGAAAAGACCAGAAAAAAAGGAAAGAGAAAAATAAAGAGAAAGCCCACTCATGACACATGCCCGCCCATGCCGCTGACCATGGCGGCCATGGACGCCGTCAGCTTGGACGCCCGGCTGGGCACGGGCGTGCTGCTGGCGCTGCCGGTGCCGGTGGCAGCGTCGCCGCTGCCCGTCATGATGGCCAGGCTCGACTTGGCCGGCGTCGTCGGCCGCGAGCTGGGCAGGGCGGGTGATGCCATCGTCACCGCCGCCGCCGCCGCCTCCTCGCCGGCGTGGCCGTTTGTCGTTGGCATTCGTGCAGTCAAAAGTCCGGCCGGGCCCGATACCGCGCGGGCGCCGCCGCTCGACCCGCGGATATGGCGTGCAGCGGCGGCCGCCGAGGCCGTGCCACCGCTGCCGCCGCCGCCGGCCGTGCTCGCCGGCAGCACGCCGCCGCCGATGCGCGCCCAGAACATCAGCTCGCGCAGCCGCACGCCCTCTTCCCACGCCGCCTGCTCGGCCTCCTCGTCGCTGGCGCGCCAGTGGCCCTCGACAATCATGCGCAGGAACACGAGGAAGCCGCACACGGACCGCACCCGGCCCAGGCAGTACCCGCACAGCGGATACGGCGTCGACTTGTCGCTCTCCGTCAGCCGGAACCGGTGCCGCCGCAGAAACGCCTCGCCCGGCCGGCTCTCGCCGCACAGCGCGCAGTGGCTCTGCACCACGTACGCCAGCCCGGGCGTGCCCGCGTTCGGCACCGGCTCCGCCACCAGCGTGCCCTCGACCACCGCCGCAATGATGTTGCGCCGCACCAGCCACGAGATCCCCGGCGCCGTGTCCAGCCGCAGCGTCGGCTCAATGTCCTCCACCAGCACGCGCTTGTAGTACTTGGACTCCTTGAGGTCCTTGACGTGGTTCTGCGGCGACGCCCCGCTGCCCGCCCCCGACAGGCCCGACGTGATCGCCGTGAACGTGTTCGTGGGCAGCGGCGGCTGCGGCTGTGGCGCCGCGAGTCCTGCCCCGAGCCCCGCGCCCGGCGCCGCACCCGGCGGCGCCGCAGACGACGACGACGGGCTCCACGCCGGCGACGCCCCCATTGGCGGCGTTTTCGGGAGCGACGTCGACGACGGCGTGCGCCCGTGCGCCAGCGGCAGGTGGTTCTGCTGCAGCATCAGCTGCAGCTGCGCGGCGCGCACCAGATCCACAAACTCAAAGTACGCCGCCGTGTCGTGCCGGAACACCGGCCGCAGCAGATGGTGGAAGCTCATCGGGCTGGCCGGCGACAGCGGCAGCGACTCTGCCAGCGGCAGCGCCCCCGCGCTGAGCGACGACGGCAGCGTTGTGGTGGTCGTCGTGGGTGTTGTTGTCGTGGTTGTCGGGGCTGTGGCTGTCGTCGTCGCTGTCGTGGTCGTGGTGGCGGGCGAGAGCGACGCGCCGGCGGCGCCCTCCGCATCGCCGTCTGCTGTTGCCGCCGCCGTCGCCGCCGCCGAAGCCCCGTCAGTCGTGGCGTCGTCCCGGACAGCTGTGCCTGTGCTCGCTGCGCCGGGCTCGTCAAAGCTGAAATGGCCGCCGCTCGGTGACGAGGGCGTCGGGATTGCCGATGCCGCGTCGTCGGCGCGCGACCGCGCGTCCGCCGACTCGGCCGAGATCATCTCCTCCATGACCTGCTTCAGCTCCGTCAGCTGCTCCTGTTGCGACCGCAGCAGGCCTTCGGTGTCGGCCAGCTGCGCCTTGAGGTTGTCGTAGCGCCGCGCCGCCGCCTGCTGCTCGCGCTGCGCCTCCTCCTTGGCCGCCGACACCATCTTGTTGGCCTGCTCAAACAGCTCTGCCGTCAGCGCCTCCAGTTCGTGCTCGATCCGCTTCTTGGCCTCCTCGGCCTCGGCCCGCAGCCGCCGGTCCTCGCGCGCCCGCGCCAGGATCTGCGCCTTCTCCTCCTCCACCGTCGACCGCCGCACCCACAGCCCGCCGGCCAGAAACTCCTTCTGCCGCGCCGCCAGCGCCTCCAGCTGCCGCACCTTGTCGCGCTCCTGCTCCAGCTCCAGCCGCGTGCGCGACAGCGTGTCGTCCAGCGTGCTCTGGTAGTTGATGGCGTCGATCAGCTTGGTGCTCAGCGCCGTCACCTCGTCCTCCGACGCGCGGTCGTGCGTGCCCGCAAGAGGCGACGCCGGCCCCCGTGCCCGCTTCCGCGGATCAGGAATCGTGTTGATGTCGGGGTCGTCGACCGAGCTGGACGAGAGCGACGAGGGGAGGCGGCGGATGGGCGCCGTCTCGGTGGACGGGCGGCTGGACTCGGCATCGTCGGCCGTTGCAGGACTGGGCCCGTCCGCGGTCGTGAGTGCGGCTGATTGCGTGGTCGCCTGCACAGGGTGCAGCGAAGCGGTGTCTTTGGTATCCGTATCTTTGGTGTCGGTGTCTTCGGTGTCCTCGCAGGGGATCGGGGGAAGGGTGCGGCGGTTGAGGCGCAGCGGCAGCGGCGGGAGAGGCGCTTCTGTCGCTGCGGATTCGGCTGTACCGGCGCCGGCTGCTGCGGCGCCGGCTTCCGCGGCTTTTGTCTCTATGGTCTCGGCCTCTCGGTCGGTGGCATCGGCCGAGGCCTCGACAGGCGCCTGACGCGGTTCGGTGTCCAGCGTGGTCATGTCGTTGGCAGGCCGGCCCAAGGGGAGGCGAAGGCGGTCGAGGGCGGACGCATGCAGCTGGGAAGAGGCTGGCTCGAGGCGTAGAAAACGAGAGTTGCCGGAAAGACGAAGACTAAAGAAGGAAAGGAGGAAAAAAGAGAAAAGGAAAACAGTGCTGCGTTAAAGAAACCGGAAATGGCGTAACGAATCGAATGCCAGGCGGCGGCCCAATAAGAATGCGGTGCGGTGGCAGACCGACGTGGCGACGATGGGACGCAGAAAACGACCCGGGAGGAAGAAGACACGGCACAACGGCCAAGGGGGAGACAGAGGTAGGCGAGGACGATGGCCGTCACGAGCGAGCTCTGGTGAATCAACGACGTCAATGGGGGAAGGAAGGCACAACACTCGCTCCTGGCCTGGCAATCTCATTGGCTCTCTGGCGCACGGGACACCGCCCTCGCCGAACCGCCGACAAACGCACGAATCACAGTGCCGGATATAGAGCCCGATACATGCATAATCGCATAGAGGCATAGACACATCCTCGCCGACCCGCCAGATGGCGCCGACAGACATCTGCACTCCGAGAGGAGCTTCGTGCTACTCGTACTTGCGTGATGATCACTAACGGTAATTGTGATAGAAACATTGGATATTGCTTGTTTCTCGGGACAGAGACAGAGTTCTCCACTACAGTAGGTTCCATGCTCTGCTCTTCGCCTCTTGTACTGCCAGAGGGTACGACATGAGCAGAGCTTGGGAGAACGTATTGGTCGCGCCTTTCCTCTGCATAGACACGAGAGATAGAGACGATGCTGTACTAGTCAAGTGGAAGAGATACAATTAGGAAGGACAGAGAGAAGGGAGAAAAGCGCACGCCTGGCAGGACGCTGGCTGTGCGTCATCATGACGAAACGTGAATTGTGCTAGGCGGTACGTCAAGGCAGAGAATGACTTTACCAACTTTATCAACGATCGGCTGAGGAAGATGGCAAACAAAACGGACGACCCGGACGTGGACGATGACGAAAAATCAGCCTTGGCCAACGACAAGAGACGTTGTATGGCCCTCTATGCCCTATCTCTGGACCCAGAAACGGATTGGGGGGGCATGACCATCGACGAGAAGCCGCACAGTGCCCACATTGTGCCGGCGCGCGTGACCAAGAGCGAGGAGCTGTCAGGCCAAATATGGAACATGCTCAGAAGTTTCTGGGCGTTGCCAAAGCTCGACGAGCTGGAGGTGCAGGGCTCCGAAGCGACGAACATCCTCCCTCTGTGTCCCAACATGCACGCGAAATGGGACCGCTACGAGTTTGCCCTGCGCTCGGTTGCCGACCCAGCGGACGAACATCGCATTTTCGTCCAGCTTGTGTGGTTGCACCATGTCGACACCCCAGGCGGTCGGTTTGGCGGAGACGGGGACCAGGTCCGGGCGCGGGCGGTTGACCTGCGCCGGTGCGAAGACGGACGGTGGCCCTCTGTTGCGGCACGGCGATGTGTTTGCTATTGCGACGCCTGACGCCTATCGACACCCTCTGCCAAGCCTACGGATGCTGCAGATCCAGTATGGCGTGCACAAGCCCATGGCCGGGATGCGCACGGCAGGGTCCCTCCGCGTCATCTTCGGGGGGCGACCCATCGGACGATCAAGACCCGGTGCCCTACGGCGTCGGTGTGCCACGGATGTGGGCAGAGCTGCTGGACGCCGCCGTTGCCGCCGGTGTTCTCGACACGGCTGCGGCCGAACGCTGGGGCCGCGCATTTGCGCGGGACCTGGTCCGGGCGCTGAAGCGGTACAGTCTGCCCCTGCCGGAACGCCGACAGAGCGGAGGCGCACGTGCAGGCGCAGGCGCAGGAGCAAGAGCAGGATACGGACGGGAGAACGAGCGGCTAGAAGACGGCGTAGCACTCCTAGTCTGGCACGGCCCGGCGCTAGGACGTCCGCATGCGGCAGACACGAGCCCGACGCAGGCGGTCCCGGCGCACACGGCGGCGCACGCTGCAACGCGTGCCAGGGCGGCGTTCCTGGATACAAGCAAGATCGTCGCTGCAGGGAAGCAATCCAACGTCAGTCGCCGCTGCAGGTGATCGGCAGCATTGACTCAGGCTCGGGATCCCCTCGGTTGCCGCCACCACCAGCGATGCCGGCTCGTGGCGAGAAGAAGAGCACAGGCAGCTGGGAAAGACTGAAAAAGAGAGCGAAGCGCATTCGCGGGCTGTTCAGGAGCGGCACGGCGACTTGAGGAGTGGGCGAGTGGCAGACGAAGCTGGTGGCGTGTGTGCGACTCCCCTCTCGGCGCATAACGGTTGCCTACGGAGAACTGCGTGTTGCTCCTGTCCGTGTGTCCGGGCACGTTCTAGCCACGCTGCAGCCATGTGCGTTGAATCCGACCCGAGAGTCTGCACGGCCCAAAGGAGAAAGCAGGAAGCCCGTGCGTGGCCATCGCGGCGCAATACGGAGTAGAGGTGCCGCGGCAAGCATGAAAATGCGCAAATTTCCTTCTCCGTACTCCGTACTTCGGCTAGCCCTGTTGGTCGGCCAAGCACGCTCAGGCCACGGGCAGACAGTGCCATGGGGCGAGTCGATGCGGGCTGGGCCTTGCGACGTTGCATCTACGGCGAAATGGGCAGGTTTGGCCAAGGCCGAGATCGGGTGGTGTTTGCGTCTCGGCGCCGAGGGGGTTTACCGGCGGCTGCTGACAGGTCAGAATACGAAGTACGTAATGCGTACTTGGGGGGGTACTTGTTCTACAGGCTCCGCAAAGTCAAGGCCGGCCCCGGTTTTGGCCCGTCGTTAGTACTGCCAAGGACCGTGTTCTTTTTGCTCGTGTGTACTCCGTAGAGCACATGTCGGGATGAAAAGGACATAAAGGGGCGCGGACGGGGGCGCAAACGGCGCGAACGGGGTGAAAAACTGTGCAGTGTGACGACCGTCTTAGCTTGCTTGGCTTTGCTTGGCGAACCCGCTTGGCACGTCAGAGCATCCCTGCCCTATGGCGGCGCGCAGCCCGCACATTGCCACGGGGTTTGGTCACAGTCCCGGTTGTGGACCCCACCCATTGTTATCAGATTTTTCGGGGTGACCATTATTTCATCAGATTACGCTGCAGGCGGGTTTTAGCGCGGTGGACGCCGCAGGAAAGTGACGAAACGGAGGCGACCGACGCGGCGAGCGCACGGAGGTGACGGCATGGCCTGCAGCGAGAGAGAGATAAACCCTAACAAATCCCACGAAACCCAAATGACAGTGACGAGAGACGGAAAGGCGATAAAATACAAAAAGCCGCCCTCTCCCCCGGGAAGGATTGAATCCTTGGTCGAGACAAAGTTCCTCCAAATCGTTCTAGCTCGGCGTCTCCGCTTGGACCCGCATTCCCGGGCTCCACCATAATTATCAACGACGATCGCATCTCCGCAACTACGGAGGACTGAGCGACTTTCTTTTGTTTTTCTCTTTTTTCTCTTTGAGCTCCCATCTTGCTCGTATTTACAGAGCTCTCCCCTTCCTTCTGTTCCTTTCCATTTTCTTTTTTTCTTCTCCATTTTTTTTGGCTTTCATTCTTTGCCTACCACATCCCATTCTCCCTTGACTTGTTTTCTTTCTTTTTGTTCGTCCTTGGTTGCCCACCATGAGCATCTTCCGGGACCTTCGCCATCGCAGCATGGCGGTGGACCATCTCGTGCTGGACCCCGAGACCCACGACAATGCGGCCGGCACGACGACGGGCACCGACGCCGAGAAGACGGTGCGCGCGGGCGAGAGCCCCGATGCGTCGCGGCTGAGCCTGGAGCAGCGCGAGGAGCGCGAGATCCTGGAGCACAGCAACGAGGTCACGCGGGACGCGGCGCTGGGCGTGAAGAAGGCGGAGGCGGCGGCGCTGGCGTGGTCGAAGACGGCGGTGGTGCTGACGTACGCGTGGATCTGGGTGTGCTTCTTCATGCTGGCGCTGCAGTCGAGCATCCTGGGCAACGTGACGCCGTACGCGTACTCGGCGTTCAGCAGCGCGCCGCAGCTGGCGACGGCCAACGTGCTGGCGAGCATTGTGGGCGGCGTGCTCAAGCTGCCGATTGCCAAGGTGCTCAACGTGTGGGGCCGTGCCGAGGGCTTCTTTGTGTTCCTGGCCGTGTACCTGCTGGGCATGATCGTGCTGGCGTCGTGCAACGGCCCCGACGGCTACGCGGCCGGCTACGTGCTGTACTGGATCGGCTTCGACGCGCTGTACTTTATCATGGACGTGTTCATCGCCGACACGTCCGGGCTGCGCAACCGGGCGTTTGCCTTTGCGTTTGTGTCGACGCCCTTCATCTGCACGGCGTTCACGGGCTCGCTGGCGGCGCAGTCGTTTGTCACGCACTCGTCGTGGCGCTGGGCGATCGGCGCGTTCTGCATCATCCAGTTCGCCGTGTTCGTGCCGCTGGGCGCGGTCTTCAAGTACTACCAGCTCAAGGCCGAGCGCATGGGCCTGTACGTGGCGGAGAAGAGCGGGCGCACGACGGTGCAGTCGATTGTCCACTACATCAAGGAGTTTGACATTGTCGGCGCGTTCCTGCTGATGGCGGCCTGGGTGCTGTTCCTGCTGCCGTTCAGCCTGGTCAGCAACGGCCGCACGACGTACCAGTCGGCCACGTTCATCGCCATGGTCGTCATCGGGCTGCTGCTGTTCCCCGTGTTCGCGGTGTGGGAGAAGTACTTTGCCACGACGCACTTTATCCGCTGGGAGCTGTTCAAGAAGCGGACCGTGGTCGGCGCCTGCGGCATGGCGGCGATCCTGTACTACAGCTTCTACGCCTGGGACCTGTACTACTACTACTTTGTGATGGTGGTGTACGACCTGGACATCACCAAGACGGGCTACATGACGCAGATCTACAACGTTGGCTCGTGCTTCTGGGGCGCGCTGTTCGGCATCTACGTGCGCTACACGCGCCACTTCAAGTACGCCTGCCTGCTGTTTGCCGTGCCGCTGATGATCCTGGCGTCGGGCCTGATGATCCACTTCCGCGGCCAGCACTCCAACATCGGCTACATCATCATGTGCCAGATCTTCTACGCCTTCTCCGGCGGCACGCTGGTCATCGGCATGAGCATGGCCGTCATGGCCGCCGCCGACCGCGACGGCGTGCCGCTGATGCTGTCGCTGATCTACCTGTCGCAGAGCTTCGGCGGCGCCATCGGCCAGTCCGTCGCCCAGAGCATCTACCTCAACACCTTCCCGCAGGCCCTCGCCGAGCGCCTGCCCGCCGACCTGCAGGACCAGGCCGCCACCATCTTCGCCGCCGGCGGCCTGGGCCAGGTCGCGTACCCGGTCGGCTCGGCCGCGCGCAACGCCATCAACTACGCCTGGGGCGAGAGCCAAAAGTACAACTGCATCTCGTCCACCTGTCTGCTCGCGCTCGCCATCCCGGCCGTCGCCGTCTGGAAGAACTACAGCGTCGACCGCAAGCAGGTCAAGGGCAACGTGTTGTAATTGTTGGGCTTCTTTTCCATAACTCTTCCTTTCGTTTCTTGCTCTCTCTCTCTGGACGGCATTGTCCGCCTTTCTCCCTAGTGTTTGTTTTTCTTGCGCCCAGCTTAATCTGTCATGATGCTTTATTCACCGAGCTTGTTATGCTACTCTCCTCTCCCCATGCGTGACACGGTGAAACTCCACAGCAGCAGCCCGTCGTACGCCGCCTTGAGCAGCCCGGCGCCGCTCAGCAGCGCCACCCACCGCTGCTGGCCCGCCAGCACGCCCGCCACGCCCGTGCCCGCCGCCTGCAGCAGCGTCTTGACCATGTTGACGATGCCCAGCACGGCCGTGCGCTCGGCGGGCAGCACGGCCGCCGCCAGGAACGCCTGCCGCGGCGCCTGGTCCATGCTCTGCGTGCACGCGCGCAGCGCCAGAAAGGCCATGGCCAGCGGCGTGCCGCCGGCGCCGTGGCGGCCCGGCTGGGACGGCGGCGGCAGCGGCACCAGGGCCAGCAGCAGCGTCGACGGCAGGTGGGTGAAGACCATGGTGCGCAGCGGGCCGCAGCGGCGGGCCAGCGGCAGGGCCAGCAGGTTGGACGCGGCGGCCAGCAGGCTGGTGACGGTGAAGAGGGTGCCGAGCACGGCCGGGGCCAGGCGGTGCACGGTGAGGAAGAAGTACGTCAGCCACGAGGCGGACGCCATGCCGGATCCGAACGAGTCGAGGGCGAAGAGCAGCAGCAGGCGGCGGAGGACGCGGCGGGAGGCGGGCGAGAGGACGGGGAAGAGGCGGCGGCGGGGCGGAGTGGGAGGTGCGGGTGGTGCGGCGGCGGCGGGCAGCAGGCCGGTGCGTTCGTCGGGCGGGGGCGACGAGGAAGGGCTGGCGGGTGTGGGTGCATCGGATGCGGGTGGTGCTGTTTCGGCAGCCGTCTGGGACAGCTCCTCGTCGCACTCGACGGCCGGCGACAGGCCGAGCGTCAGCAGTAACTTCAGCACGCCGACGGCGGCGTACGCGACAAAGACGGCGCGGTACGCGGCCAGGCGGCTGGCCGGGCTGCCGTCGCCGCGGTCCTCGAGCCGCTGGACGAGGCCGCCGGCGGCGAGCGAGCCGAGCGCGGCGCCGGCGGTGCCGGCCAGCGTGTACCAGGCGAAGACGTCGCTGCGCACGGCGGCGGCGGTGCGGTGGGCGAGGACGGACTCCTCGACGGCGCGGAAGGGCCCGACCTCGCTGCCGCCGGGGCTGATGACGCCGAGGATGGCGGCCGCGAGCAGCACCCAGAAGCGGTCGCTGGCCGCAAACACGCCGCCGCTGGCGGCCATCAGCGCGGCGCCGGCGGCCAGCACGCGGCGCCGGCCGACGCGGTCGGTGACCGCGGCCAGCAGCACGCTGACGGCGGTGTCGCCGAGCAGCGTCAGCGTCAGAAACAGGCCGATGCGCGCGTCCGCGAAGCCCAGCGCCGCCAGCAGCGGCACCAGCACCAGGCACGACGCCGCGTACGCGCACAGGCGCACGCCGCGCAGCGCGCACAGCAGCCACACATCGCGGCCGCTGTGCGCGACGGCGGCGAGACCGCTCTCGGTCGCGAGCCGGGTGACCCAGGCAGCCATGGTCGATTGGGGGAGGGAGAGGACGAGGGATCTTTTCTCTCTTGGATGACGTGGGGACTTCTCACGAGGACAGATAGGGGAGGCCAAAATAAAGAAGGAAGCTTTCCAACAAGATACGGAAGGAGCGACTTGTCGGAGGTAGGCTCGGGGATAGCACAGTGCTAGCGGGTTTACACAGTGACGACATCACGAATGTCCAAAGCATCGGCCTACAGCGGAGAGGACCGTCCAGCCCAGCAAGCCGAGGCTGTTCACCATGATCACGAGAAATGTATTGGTCGACTCGAAGAAAGGCGTCCAAAGAAATGACGAGGAAGAATCGTTTTCGTCCGCAACCAATGAAAAACACCCAGCACATCGACGAGAACGCCTCGCCGGTAAGGATGTCACGGAATGCCATCACGGCTGCCTGCTGTCCGGGCACAGCCCGCTTCTCCGCACGCAGGGCTGGCACACAGGGCGGTGTAAGCACAAGTTGGCTCCCGATCGGGTCTTGGCGCACCTTGGCACTGCGACGTGCCGGCCGCCTGGCGAGGCCCAGAACCAAATAAAGTTGCTGTGGCGGCGGCTGGGGCTGGCTCGTATGCATCGTATAGGCGTGTGAGGTGTGTGCTCGTAGGACTGTGCAGGATATAAGTGTTGTCGGGACCTGCCGCTGTGTTTTGTTGTTTCGTTGTTCGTTCTTCCGCAAACCCTCCTACCGACCATGTTCGTCCCTGCCACGCCCACGACGACACCCACGCTGGCCGCCGTGCCGGCCCTGGCGCCGCTGGCCACCGCCTTTGCCGGCGTGCCGGAGCTGCGGCGGCGCTACGATTCGGCGTCGGCCAGCGCGATGGCCAGCTGCTATGCCCGGGTCGCGGCGCTGTCGTGCGCCGCGCCGTACGTGTCGTGCCTGGCGAGCGTCGGCTCGGCGTATTACGCGACGGGGTCGGACTTTAACGTGGCGGCGGTGACGAGCGAGCAGGCGAGCCTGACGAGCTGCTACTGCGCGTTCGGCGCGCCGTACCTGAGCTGCTACCTGGACGCGCTGACGGCGTCGGGGTGCGGGCAGTTCTACGAGAGCTATGGTGCGTGGGACGCCCCCGGTTCTGCTCACGGCGCGGGCTGACCCCCCCAGACTACACCAGCTACGCGTCCGTCTGGTACAGCGACTACTGCGGCACGGTGCCGGCGACGCTGTTTGCCGACGCGGGCCCGACGACGGTGGACCAGAAGCAGATCCCGACGTCGGTCAGCCTGGACTTTGAGTGAGTCGTCGACGGCGTGATCGTTTCCTTTGGGTTTGTCCCCTGCTCATCCCAGATCCGTCACCACCACCACCCTGACGTCGACGCCGCCGCCGCCGTCGTACACGTACGCGCCGCTGTTCGCCAGCACCGCCAGCCTGCTGCACGGAGCGTGTGCGTCGACGCGCTTCAACCTGCTCGAGGACGTCGGCACCGTGTACTGGGCCGCGTATGCCGGCTGCGGCCACGACATGCCGCAGTGCTGTCCGTGGACGGCGTCGGCGCAGCAGAGCGTGTCCACGGCCACGACCAGAACGGCGACGACCACATCGACCACCGCCACCGGGGCCGTCGCCGCCGCCAACAACGTCTTCCCCTCCCCCGCCAACAGCCACGACGCCACCCTCCGCCGCTGCCCGGCCGACTACACGCCCGTCGCCGGCCGCTGCTGCCCCAGCAGCTACTGGCCGTTCACGCGCGCGCTCGGCGGCCAGACGCCGTGCTACTCGTCGCTGGCCGCGACCACGGTGCCGCCGACGCTGACGGTCGGGCTGGCCGGCCAGCCGACGGCCACGCAGAAACCCACGTCGGCCGTCGTCAACGTCGTGTGGGCGATGAGCTACCCTCACAAGTCCAGCGGCGGAAGCGGAGGAGGCGGCCGCATCGCCGGCATCGTCATCGGCAGCCTCGTCGCAGCCCTGCTGCTCGCCGACATCGCCATCTATGCCTTTGTCCAGTGGCGGCACGGCCGACTCAGCGCGCGCAGCGTGGCCGTCGGGTGGGTGCAGCCGCGGCCGTGGTGGCCGTCGCGGGGGGGGAAGGAGGAGCAGGAGCAGCCACAGCAGCCACAGCAGCCACAGCAGCCACAGCAGAAGCAGGAGCCGCAGGAGCCGCAGGAGCCAGGCCTGTTCCCGCAACAGCCATTCCCCGAGCAGTCCCCGCTGCAGCATCAGCTGCCGGCGCCGCAGCAGCAGCCGCCGCATTACGCGCCGGCCACCTAGTTCCCAGTAAGAAGGGCTCTGTATGTTGTCTTGTTGTCTGGTCAAGCGTCGTTCTCTTGGGTCGGTTATTCGTTCTATGTATACGGCCAACAAGGCCATAATGTGCTTCCATGTCTGTTCGTCCCGTAAGAATCCTTTGCTATGCAGCAGCTGCCTCCTTCACCTTCAGCGCGTACATCTTGACCGGCAGCAGGTCCGCCTCGGGCGGGAACCCGCGCTGCAGCTCGGAGCGCACGAGGCGGAAGCCGGCCGCGGCGAACACGCGCAGAAACGACGCCTCGCTGCGGGTCACGCTGCTGTCGACGGCGTCAAAGTCGTCCGCGCCCGTCGTCGTCAGGTTCTCCTTGACGACCACGACGCCGCCGGGCGCGAGCGCGCCGCGGCAGCGCTGCAGGAACGCGACGAACTGCTCGTCGTTGAGGTAGCCGGTGCACCACTGGACCCAGACGAGGTCGTAGACATCCTCCGCCGCCGGCCGCCACGCCTCCAGCCCGACGTTGTGCACCCGGCCCACGCCCGGCTGGCGGCCCAGCGCCTCCGTGAACTTGGCCACCGGCTCGATCACGTCCACCGCCGCCGCCACCGGCAGCAGCAGCCCCTGCGTGACGCGCCCGATGCCCGCACCGCCCTCCAGCGCGCGCGCCACCGTCCGCAGCGCGGCCGTCTGGCCGCTGCCGCTGCCGCTGCCGTTGCCGCTGCCACTGCCAATCCCCAGCTTCGCCAGGAAGCCGCGCGAGCCGCGCAGGTCCGCGCGCGACACAAACGGAAAGCCGCCCAGCATGCCGTTGTCGTCCGCGCTGACCGCCTCCCAGTACTGGCGCGCCGCCGCGTTGTCCACGCGGGCCTCGGGGGGCGGGTCGCTGGCCATGTTTCGTCGGTCGGGTGGGCGGAAAAGAGTGAGGTGTTGACGCTGCCTGAATCCGACTTTGGGAGCTCCAACTTTTTTTGTAGCTCTGCAGCGGGAAGGTGGGGTCCCGCACCTGGAGGGCTCAAACGGCAAGAGCATCTTTGCACCCTCTATTTAGGCGACATTGTCTGTCTACAGGCACTGCACTATTTTTCACTGTGAATATCAACCACCGTGAATGGGAACCAGACTGACCTGGACAGTGACGTTTCAGCGCTCGGAAACAGAGGCTGCTCATGGCCCAGGCCGTTCACCGTCCTTCCACCGCCAAACGCCCCATCGCCGCGCGCGCCCGTTCCAGCGATGGCATGCCCAGGCCCAGAAGCAGGTCGGGGCCGTCGAGCGTCGGTGGTCTCGGCCATGGTCTCTGAGATGTTCTTTGCACGTCTGTGGTCCGCGAGGATACGGGCAGCGATGCGGTGCGCGCTAGGCATAGAAAGCATTGCCGGCTTCCACTTCTGGGCAGTTGGCAACCATCCGCACGCCACCAGCCACCACCCTCCCTTTCGGTCCCGACGTCCCGTACCGACGCAACGATACTAGTAAGACGCCTTCCCGAGGACGCCACATTCCCCATGCTCGCCACCCTCGGCACCCAGACCGCCCTCATGCGCTCAGACATGACCTACTACGAGAGCAGAGCCGGCGGCGCCATCGACAGCATCGACAGCATCCACTGGCTGTGCTCGCTGGGCTGGAAGCGTTTCGACAACGACGTAGCCCAGCTGACGGGGAACGTGCTGCGGGAGTTGGTGCGGCAGAAAGAGAAGTCGTCCAAGCTGTAGAAGAAAAAGAAAACTCTCTTCCATTGATTGCGTCTGTGCCGTATTGCGCGGATGCGTGCGGCAATCTGGATTTACAGGGGCCTTGAGCTCGCGACCCACTACACGACGGCACTGCGGCCCGGTATTGAATGGGAAGGTGGGGAGAAGAGCCACGAGGGAAGGAGCGACTGTCAACAAGAGGGGCAAGTCGTGGTCACGATGGATGCAGAAAGTGAATGAAGGGGGAAAACGCCGTGGGTCATAGCACCACGCCAGTCCCACACACAACACCCGACCAGCACACCCCTGCATACATACACCGGCCCAGCACACCCCTGCAGTATCCGTGCTCCGTATCTTACACGGGCCCAGCACACCGGCATGGCACACCGACGCAGCGCGCTGGCGCAGCTGCCGGACTACGAGTACAGCGAATCGATGCAGTTCCTGGGCACGTTTTCCGGGGCCCCTAGGGAGGACCCCGAGGCGTACCTGGACGAGATCGAGGCCTATGCCGAAGTCCACGTCCAGGGCTACGGCAAGTACGTGCAGGGCAAGGGCGCGGCCAAGGCCGTGGCCCAGGCGGTCAAGACGTCGGCCTTTCTGCAGGGCCTGGGCGACGCCGTGCGTGTGCACTGGTACTGGGACCTGCCGGCGCGCGACCGCGACTGGGAGACGCTGCAGATGCTGTTCCGCAAGCAGTTCCGCGTGTTCCCGCCGCGCGTGAGCGACCGCCGGGTCGCCCGCTACGCGCGCCAGCGCGGCGAGGGCCTGCGCACCTTTCTCGGCCGCGCGCAGGCCCTGGCGGCGCTGTGCAACCCGGGGCAGGCCGTGACGGTCCGGGACACGCTCTACACAAGCCTGGACAAGGGCGGCGACCGGCACGACGGGCTGGTGGTGTGGCTGGTCGACGCGCGCCTCAACAACCTGGGTATGCTCGGCGAGGAGGGCGCGCTCAAGGACGTCTGCACCCTCGACACGGTCATCGAGGCCGTCGCCAAGACGCTGGACAGCGCCGAGCTGGTGCGGATGCTGCGCGACCCGGACGACCCGCGGACGCGCCACTCGTCTGTCGGGGCGCAGTATGCCCAGTCGGTGGAGGTCGACGAGGAGCCAGTCGCGCAGCCGTGGAATCTCGCGAGCCATTTCGAAGACGCGGCATAGCCTCGACCGGTTGGCTGGGGTTCGATCACGGGTACGCGCGGGTATACGGGGGTTGGGTCTTCATTTCCTTCCAAGCAGCCGGCCCGGTTTAAATACACTTTGTTTGCATTCCTCCCCTGTCGACACCCATCCCTTCTGGCCGGAAAGGCGGCCCGTTAGGGTTCCCCATGGGGTTGCTCGCGGTGGGGTCGGCTGTGCCGGTGTTGCTGTTGATTGGCCCGTGTCCGACTTACACGGACTTGGCAGCACCGCGTCTCTCCGCTCGGCTTTGGTTGATGGAGCTCTTTTTTTCCTTTTTCCATCCCCGCAGTGTCGTGCATTGGTGCATGGCGTCCAGGAACCCCAGGCACCCCGGAGGGGGCCAGACATCCAGGAACACAAGACCCGGAAAAACAGCAATTTCATGGCCCCCCGGTCCGCCCCAAGGGCCGTCCATCCGGCGCCGTCTCATCCCCGCCGAGGGTGGAGAGGCGCGTGCCGGCAGACGGCGACGCAAAAGAGGGGAAAGCAGACAACGACCAGGGAATGACCCGAGGCATAGGACGACCGTGCAGGCCCCAGGGGGACGGGCGGCACGCGTATAAACACGCGGCGGCCGCTGTGCTGGCAGACACACAGAACGACACGCATCGACACCGAGCCGGGCGAGAATCACCGAAACACCCCCAAGTCCAACCATGCGCTGCACCAGTCTTCTCGCAGGGTCGCTGTTTGCCTCGGCGGCGGCGGCGGCGGCGGCCGGCCACGGCCATGGCGGCGGGCTGCCGTACAAGAACGCGGCGCTGTCGCCGGAGGTGCGGGCGGCGGACCTGCTGAAGCGGATGACGATCGACGACAAGACGGCGCAGCTGATGCAGGGCGACATCACCAACTGGCTGAGCACGAAGACGGGCGCGTTCAACTACTCGGGGCTGGAGGCCAGCATGGCGTACAAGGCGGGCATGTTCTACGTCGGCTACGACCTCACGTTTGAGCAGCTGACGGAGAACGTCAAGCGCGCGCAGGACTACCTGCTGGAGAACACGACGCTGGGCATCCCGGCGCTGGTGCAGACGGAGGGCATCCACGGGTTCCTGCTGCGCAACGCGACGATCTTCAACTCGCCGATCGGGTACGGCGCGTCGTGGAACCGCGGGCTGGTGCGGCAGATGGCGGAGATCATCGGGATCGAGTCGCGGGCGCTGGGCGTGAACCAGCTGTTTGCGCCGATGGTGGACCCGATCCGCGAGCAGCGCTACGGGCGCGTGGAGGAGAGCACGTCGGAGGACCCGTACCTGGCGGGCGAGCTGGCGTACGAGTTCGTGGTGGGCCTGCAGAGCCAGAACGTGTCGGCGATGGTCAAGCAGTTTGCGGCGTTCAGCGAGCCGGAGCAGGGCCTGAACACGGGCCCGGTGCGCGGCGGCGAGCGGCTGCTGCGCACGTCGTGGCTGCCGCCGTACAAGCGCGCGATCATCGACGGCGGCGCGTGGAGCATCATGGGCGCGTACTCGTCGTACGACGGGATCCCGAGCGTGGCGGACCACCACATGCTGACGGACATTCTGCGCGGCGAATGGGGCTACAAGTACTTTGTCATGAGCGACGCCGGCGGCACGGACCGGCTGTGCACGGCCTTTAAGACGTGCCGCAGCAGCCCGATCGACAAGGAGGCGGTGACGCTGCAGGCGCTGCCGGCGGGGACGGACGTGGAGATGGGGGGGGGTTCTTTGTACGTGCGTCGTCTTCCTTTTGATTTGTTCTCGCTAACCAGCAGCAACTACCAAACCATCCCGCAGCTGGTCAAGGCCGGCAAGCTCAGCCTGAAGGACGTCGACACGGCGGTGACGCGGCTGCTGGTGGCCAAGTTCGCGATGGGCCTGTTTGAGAACCCGTACCCGGCGGTGGCGGCGAGCGAGTGGCCGGAGCGCATCAACACGGCGGCGCACAAGCAGGTGGCGCGGCAGCTGGACACGGAGTCGATTGTGCTGCTGGAGAACCACGACGCGACGCTGCCGCTGAAGAAGAGCGGGTCGATCGCGGTGATCGGGCCGTTTGCGTCGGGCGTGATGAACTACGGCGACTACCTGGTGTACAACAGCAAGTACCGCGGGGTGACGCCGCTGGCGGGCGTGCAGGCGGCGGTCGGCAGCGCGGCGACGGTGCGGTACGCGGAGGGCTGCAAGCCGTGGAGCAACGACGAGTCCGGGTTCGCGGCGGCGGTGGACGCGGCCAGCAAGTCGGACGTGGCCGTGGTGGTGGTGGGCACCTGGTCGCGCGACCAGGGCGAGCTGTGGTCGGGGATCAACGCGACGACGGGCGAGCACGTGGACGTGGACAGCCTGGCACTCGTGGGGGCGCAGGCGGCGCTGGTGCGGGCGGTGGCGGACACGGGCGTGCGGACGGTGGTGGTGCTGTCGAGCGGCAAGCCGGTGACGGACGTGACGTGGCTGGCGGACAGCGCGGCGGCGGTGGTGCAGCAGTTCTACCCGTCGGAGGAGGGCGGGCGGGCGCTGGCGGACGTGCTGTTTGGCGACGCGGAGCCGTCGGGGCGGCTGCCGGTGAGCTTTGCGCGGTCGGTGGGCGACCTGCCGGTGGCGTACGACCACCTGAACTCGGGGCGGTCGGCGCACCCGGACGCGGGGTCGGTGGGCGCGGACGGGACGCTGGTGTTTGGGCACCAGTACGTGCTGGGGTCGCCGGTGCCGTTCTACCCGTTCGGGTACGGGCTGGGGTACGCGGCGACGACGTGGAGCAACGTGCGGGCGGACCGGACGACGGTGGGCGCGGCCGGCACGGTGACGGTGTCGGTGGACGTGACCAACACGGACGCGGCGCGCAACGCCACCGAGGTGGTGCAGGTGTACGTGGCGGACGTGCTGGCGTCGGTGGACGTGCCGAACAAGCAGCTCAAGGGCTTCGCCAAGGTGACGGTGGCGCCGGGGGCGACGCAGACGGTGACGGTGCCGCTGGCGGTGGCGGACTGGGGGCTGTGGAACGCGCGCATGCAGTACGTGGTGGAGGCGGGCGACTTCCTGGTGCAGGTCGGGCGGGACTCGTCGACGTTTGTCGGGAACGTGACGGTGACGGTGGTGTAGGCGCGGGAGGGGTGTCCATACGTGGTAGTCTCGGCATCTCGGGAAGGGATCCGGGGTATATAGCAAGCTTCTCACCCATTGTGTCTCTCTCTCTCCTCACCCATCGTATCCTCTCCTCTCTCCTCATCTGTCCACTCTTCTGTCCTCTCTCCTGTTCTCCCACCCATCGTGTCCCTCTCCTCTCACCATCATGCCCACGGCCTGGATCACCGACCTCTACACGGCCGACCCGTCGGCGCACGTCTTCGACGGCCGGCTGTACGTCTACCCGTCGCACGACATCGACGCCGGCATCGCCTTCAACGACAACGGCGACCAGTACGCCATGGCCGACTACCACGTGTTCAGCACGCCGTCGCTGCGCCCGCCGGCGCCCGTGACCGACCACGGCGTCGCGCTGGCGCTGGCCGACGTGCCGTGGGCCGCGCGCCAGCTGTGGGCGCCGGACGCGGCCGCGCGCGGCGGGCTGTACTACCTGTTCTTCCCGGCGCGCGCGCACGACGGGCGCTTCCGCATCGGCGTGGCGGTGGGCGCGCGGCCGGAGGGCCCGTTTGCGGCGGACCCGGCGCCGCTGGGGGGGACGTACAGCGTGGATCCGGCGGTGTTTGTGGACGTCCCCGTCGGGGACGACGGCACGGCCCCGGACCCGGCGCCGGACCCGGCCCCGGACCCCGACGCGGCCGACGCGTTCCTCTACTTTGGCGGGCTCTGGGGCGGCCAGCTGCAGTGCTACGGGCGCGGCGAGGCCGCCGGCGACGCCGACACGTTCGACGAGGCCATGGCCGGCCCGCGGGAGCCGGGCGGCGCCGGCGTCGCGGCGCTGGGCCCGCGCGTGGCGCGGCTGCGGGCGGACCTGCGGGCGCTGGCGGAGCCGGCGCGCGAGGTGGTGGTGCTGGCGCCGGAGACGGGGCAGCCGCTGGCGGCGGACGACCACGCGCGGCGCTTCTTCGAGGCGCCGTGGGTGCACCGGCGCGGCGCCGTGTACTACCTCAGCTACTCGACGGGCGACACGCACCGCATCGTGTACGCGACCGGGGCGTCGCCGTACGGCCCGTTCACGTTCCGCGGCGAGCTGCTGGCGCCGGTGTCCGGGTGGACGACGCACCACTCGGTGGTGGCCTTCCAGGGGCGGTGGTTCCTGTTCTACCACGACGCGGCGCTGTCGGGCGGCGTGTCGCATCTGCGGTCGGTGCAGGTCAAGGAGGTGTGGTACGACGAGGCGGGGGGGATAGTGGGGGAGGG
>LZPB01000156.1:36830-46887 GCA_001676865.1 Ceratocystiopsis minuta | reverse complement strand
CGGCCGCGGCCCCGCCCGCGCCCGCGGCTCGCCGCCCGCCGTCGGCGCGCGTCCTCGGCCGCGCGGTCGTTGAACTTCTTCTCCTCCTGCTCGGCCAGCGCCTTGCGCTCGTCGTCGGCGCGGCGCACCACCTTGGGCTTGAGGTTGAACGACCGGCCGCCCGCGGCGGGGGCCGACGCCGGAGCCGGGACCGGCGGCGGCGCCATCGCCGCCTCTGGCTGCTGCTGCTGTTGTTGTGCCGCCGGCAGAGGCGGCTGTGTCTCGGATGCTGGGGTCGTAGCCGCTGCCGTACCGCCATCTGCTGCTGCTGCTGTCGTCGACGACGACGATGACGGCGCTGCCGCTGCGGCGCCGCCGCGCGGGCCGCCGCGCCTCGTCCGAGGCGGCATGCTGTGCGTGCCGGGAGGCCAAAGAGGTGTCGGCCTGGGGGGAAGAAAAAGGGAAGCACGCACACGCAAAAGGATGGTCGTCGTGGGCAATGGGGGAGCGAGGGAGGGAGACGAAGAACCCTGTAGGCGGGACGGAAGAAAAATAGTAGTAGCGACGCAAAATTCCTACTGTTATCGCCATTCGCACTGTCCCCGCCAGCGGCCGTCGCAGGATACGCACCGTGCGAGCAACACGGCCCCGCCACGGCGATAAGCAGGGTCGGCGACGAGCTTCGTTTGGGCGTCTCTTCTTTTCCTTTCTTGCTACTCCTACTACACCCACCCCCCCACTCTTCCTCCCCCCGCTCGCCATGCACCGCCCTCCGTCGCACCCGTGAGCCGCGGAGCGCCTCTCGTTCCGTTTCGCTCTCGCTCGCCGCCCATGGCGTCGTCGTCCCCGTTCCCGCCCTCGGCCGCCCGGCCCGGCAAGGGCCACCTCGTCGTCGGCCGCAGCCCCGACGGCCGCACCGCCTCCGTCCTCGAGGCCGTCGCCTACCAGTACCCGCTCAAGCTGATCGCCGCGTCCGCCGACGCCCGCAGCCACAGCCGCAGCGTCCTCGTCTTCCTGCTGTCCTACGGCGGCGGCCTCGTCGCCGGCGACCGCGTCCACCTGGCCGTCGACGTCCGCCCCGGCGCCCGCCTCAGCATCGCGACCCAGGGCACCACCAAGGTGTTCAAGGCGGCGGCCGCCACCGCCACCCGCCAAACCCTGCTCATGCGCGTCGCCCCCGGCGCCGGCCTCTGCCTGCTGCCCGACCCCGTGCAGCCGTTTGCCGACAGCGTCTACGAGCAGCTGCAGGTCGTGCGCATGGAGGACGGGCAGGCGGCGGCCGACGACGACGACCACGGCAGCGGCGCGGGCGCCGCCTCGCTCTGCCTGCTAGACTGGGTCACCCAGGGCCGCGCCGCCCGCGGCGAGAACTGGAGCCTGACGCGCTGGAAGGGCCGCAACGAGGTCTGGCTGGCCGGCGGCGGCGGCGGCGGCGGCGGCGGCGGCGTCGGCAGCGCAGCGCGGGAGCCGGACGTCGCGGACCGCGTCGCCGTCGTCCCGGCCACCGACCGCCTGCTGGTGCGCGACAACGTCTTGCTGGAGCGCGGCGGCAGCATAGGCAGCGGCGACGCCGCGTCCTCCCCCTCCCTCGCCGACACCATGCACGGCCTCGCCGTCTTCGGCACCCTGATCCTGCGCGGGCCCCTCGTCCACGCCCTGGGCCGCTTCTTCCTCGCCGAGTTTGCCGCCCTGCCCCGGCTCGGCGCCCGTGGCTTTGACAAGTCGCCGCCGCGGCCCGCCGCTTCCGGCGTCGCGTCCGGCATCGCGTCCGACAAGGTGCAGACTGCAGCGGCGGCCGCCGACGAAGCCGCGGCAGAGGCGGCTGCAGAAGCCGCCACGGCAGCCTGGCGCGTCGGGCGCCGCAGCCTCGAACAGACACACGGCGTGCTGTGGTCGGCGGCGGCTGTGCGCGGCTGCGTCGTCGTCAAGTTCGGCGCCCGCACCGTCGAGGGCGGGCGACTGTGGATTGGCAGCATGCTCGAGCGCGAGGGCAGCGTGGCCGCTGCGTTTGGCGAAGACGCACTCATGTGTGTGAAATGATGACGAGCTGCTGCAATGTAGAGACACGAGCACCGACGAGCGCATGACAGCGACAAAGCACAATGAGGACATAAGGCACATTGCATTCATTCTTGGTCCAGTATCTGTTCCCTGTGTAATCCGTAGTAGCGAAACGCCAATCCAATCTCGTGATAATCGTCGTGTTTCCAAGGTCCAACCGCCTCCAGATGCCTACGTTGCCACAGTGTTCATCGTGCCGAGCTCGGGGAAAAACTGGGCAATCTTGTTAGGATCGCCAAAGCTGTTCCGCGGCGGCTCCGTCGGCGTCGTCGGTGTCGGCGGCTCTGCCTCTAGGTAGCCAGGAGCAATCGTGTGGCTCTGCTCGAACTCGTTCAGAGACCTGCGCTTCTTCTTGATGTTGCCCTGCACGGGCGAGCCTGTCGAAGAGAGTCGTCCCAGCCGTGGCGATGTCATGGACGGCCCGCCGTTCAGCTGGATGGCTGCTGGGCTGTGCGATGCGGACAAGCCTCCGCCGCCAGCCATGCCACCCATGGAGCCGTATGGTATCCGAGGACGGCCAGTGCTGGAGTGGGCATGCTCAGGCGAGCGTGTCCGAGCGGCCGAGACCGCCTGCGCAGCCTGCGAAACCGTCACCGGAGGGGCGGGACTGGGCATCTTGTTCTTCGGGGGCTTGGCCGTCTCGGCAGCCAGCACCGGAGGGGACGCCGAAGTCGGCACCGAGGAGGATGTCGAAGACGGGGGGACGATGCCGGGCCGGAGCGAGAGCTTCTCGTTGGCGACCAGTCCCTTGGTCTGCACAAAGGCGGCGGAGCGCGAGTGCGCAGGGCCAGGGCTGGAATACTCGTCGAGAATCGGGTGGACCATGACGGTCTGGCCGTGGATCGTCAGAATGGAGTTGGTCGGCACGTTCACCCAGTTCTCTGGAAACGACATGTTAGTTCTGCAGCGCACACACACCAGACGCGGCCGTCCACCAAGACCAACCCACCTCTCTCAAAGGTCAGCGGCTCGCTCGCCACCAAGACCACATCCGCGCCCTTGTCGCGCCGCTGCATGTGGTAGTCCTTCTCGCCGGGCGCCATGAGCTTCTCCCACTGGCTGCCAGAGGAATAGTACAGGCTGGCCGCCTGGTCCGTGGCGCTGCTGACGTACCGCGTGCAGATGACGCTGTGGCCGTCGGCCACGACAAAGTTGAGCAGGCTGCGCGTGTCCACGTTCTCGGCAAGAATGGTGCTCTCGGGAATCTGATCGATCAGCTCGTTGATGATGGCAATGGTGCGCAGCATGGCGCGGCGCAGAACGCCGGGACCGAAGCCCGTTTCTGGCTGCGAGCTGGGGTCGCAGCCCATGCGCTCCAGCGTATCGAGGAAGAGCGCAAACGCCCACTCGCTGTCGGTGCCGCCGACGACCACGTGGTACCACTTGTCCGCCAAGCGCTCACTGAGGCGGCGCTTGATGTACTTCCAGCCGCCCAGACCGCCATTGTGCATCCACATCAGGCTGCCGTGCGAAAACGGGTGGCAGTTGTCCTCGCTGAGGGAGCCGTCGGTGGCCGCGCGCACGTGTGCGAAGACGAGACGCGACGCCGTCTTGGTGGCAATGCGTTCAAGGTTGGCGCAGTTCCAGACGGGAATGGTGGAGCGGAAGAGGCAAGGCGTCTGCCCGAGCTTGGGGTCGGTGTAGAAGCCAATGCCGAAGCCGTCCGCGTTGTTCTGGCCACGGCGGGTGTCCTGGAAGGGGTGAGCAGGGGGAAAACGCGAGGGAAGGAGAAGGAAGACGTACGAGTCGTAGACGGGCATCGTAGGACTGTTTGAGGATGGAGTGGGTAGGGTCGATGATCAGTTTGGAGAGCAGGATATCGTCGCTGCCTTTGTAGACCTGGAGGCACAGAAGCGGTGGTTAGAACAGGAGCAAAAGGGCGCTGGAAAAAGATTGTCCTACCAGTAGTCGGCACATGGCGACAGCGCCCCGGGGGGTGGGAGGGAGTTGAAGACAGGGACGAAGACGCGAGACAAGATCGAGAGCAGTCGAGGACCAAAAAGAGCGAAGCTGGAGAAATCGGGCGCGGGAGGAGACGAACGATAGGAAGAAGTCGAAAGAGCGTGGAGGAGAGGCGAGCAAGAGAGTCGAAGGCCGAGAGGAAGAGAGAAGACGAGAAAGAATAAGGATAATCGAGGATCACAGGCCTGAAAAGCTTCGTTGGACAACGGAGAAAGGGGAGAAGAGTCACAAAGAAGGAGTGATCGCGGCAAACGGACTAGGACCCGTAGGCAAGGCTGGCTTTAGTGCCATGGGCCCGCTGTAAAACGAATTGCTCCGTACGGAGTATGGCGATGAAATTGGGCTAGACAATGGCGACATCGGGGGGCGAGGTGCTCTTTCCAGAAACGGCTCCGCCGCCGACCCGCGTCTCGCAGCCGCGACTGCCGCGCCTTCCTTTTTTTTTTTTTTTTTTTCGGCGGGCCGACTTTGCTTGCCACCTGCTATTATTTCCTCTCTCGGCCATCTCAAATTCCAGCGCCGCGTGGCGCATCTGACTAGTTGTACAGTGCGGGTGCTGGCAGCACTGCAGCGCGCCCTCGTTATCGAGGCTACCCGTATCACGTGAAAAGGAGGGGCAGCCAATGGACGTCAAAGTGGCGGTGGACGTCGAGTCAGGCCAGATCCGTCCCGCAAGGCATCACGACGACACATCAACAGCAACGGTCCGACGATCCTTGCTATACCATGACCACAGCGAGCACCGCCTCGAACTCCATCGATGCGTGCATCGTCTTCAGCGCCTCCACCGTCTGCTAAACCTGCCGTTCTTCTTTGAACGTTGCCGCTGACGACATAACTCCTTTTCGATTTCCCGGAGGACATCCCTTTGTTTCTCCCCCATTTTCTTCCTCTCGCTCTCCATCTGCTACCAAAGATGAGTGGCCGGCGACTCGCTGCCAGTGTCTTCGGGCCGGCAGCGCGCCGCGGCGGCTATGCCCAGGCATTTGTCCGCCACTACCACCCGCGGCTGCCGGCTGGCGGGCTCCAGCGATTCGACACAGCATCGGCACGGCTCGTGCGGAGGCGACCCGGCTTCCCCGTCAATGCGTACCACAATGCGGTGATGGTGCGGAATGCGTCGTTCGCACGGCTCCTTCCGAAGTTGATGATCAAGTTTGTGCGGATTCCCGCAGCCTTTGGCGGTTTGATGATCGGCGCCGCGGCATGGGTGCAGTACCAAGCCATCCGTGCGTCTGTTCTGTTGTTGGGCGGCGCAGGCCGCGAGGGGAGAAGTACGAAACAAAGGCTAACCAAAGGACGCAGAGGTCGGTAACTCGGTTTACGATACGTATGCAAGTACGCGAGACACGGTGATGGGTACGGCAACCTCGCTCTGGGGAAGCGCCGTGGACGTTGCCGGCCAGACAAAGGAGGGCTGGGAAAGCACAAAGGACCAGCTCGGCGCCTCGGAGTTCTGGAACAAGATCGTGGAGATTCAGGACAGCATCGTCAACGGTCTGAGCTCGACCGCCAGCGGAGAGGAGTCGGGTGGCGGTGGCGGCGGTGGCGGCGGCGGCGACGGAAAAGCGGCGGCTGCTGCTGCTGCTGCCACTGGTGCGGCAGCCTATGGAGCGGACGCAGACGACGACGACGATGCGAAGAAGCGGCCAGCGGACGCGGGGGCGCGCGACGACCAGATGATGGTGTTCACGAAGCAGATGATCGAGATCCGCAACATCTTGCAAAAGGTTGGCCAGTCGAGCACGCTGACGCTGCCGTCGATTGTGGTGATCGGATCGCAGTCGTCGGGCAAGAGCTCGGTGCTCGAGGCCATTGTGGGCCACGAGTTCCTGCCCAAGGGCACCAACATGGTGACGCGGCGGCCGATTGAGCTGACGCTGGTGAACACGCCCGAGAGCCGGGACGAGTACGGCGAGTTCCCGGACCTGGGCCTGCGGCGGATCTCGGACTTTACGTCGATCCAGCGCACGCTGACGGAGCTGAACCTGGCGGTGCCCGACTCGGAGTGCGTGTCGGACGACCCGATCCACCTGACGATCTACTCACCCAACGTGCCGGACCTGTCACTAATCGACCTGCCGGGGTACATCCAGGTGGTGGGCCACAACCAGCCGCTGGAGCTGAAGCAGAAGATCTCGGAGCTCTGCGACAAGTACATCCAGCCGCCGAATGTGATCCTGGCGATCTCGGCGGCGGACGTGGACCTGGCCAACTCGACGGCGCTGCGGGCGAGCCGGCGCGTGGACCCGCGCGGCGAGCGCACGATTGGCGTGGTGACCAAGATGGACCTGGTGGACGCGATCCGCGGCGCGGCGATCCTGCAGGACAAGCAGTACCCGCTGCGGCTGGGGTACGTGGGGGTGGTGTCGCGGGCGCCGCCGGCGCCGGTGGGCAGCGGGCTGCTGTTCAAGAAGGGCGGCAGCGGCAGCTCGCTGATGAAGCAGATTGCGCGCAACGAGGAGGCGTTCTTCTCGGCGCACCCGCTGGAGTTTGGGCCGGGGGCGGACGTGGCGGTGGGGACGACGACGCTGCGCAAGAAGCTGATGCACGTGCTGGAGTCGACCATGTCGGCGAGCCTGCAGGGGACGATGGACGCGATCCGGCAGGAGCTGGAGGAGGCGACGTACGAGTTCAAGGTGCAGTACAACGACCGGCCGCTGTCGGCGGAGTCGTACCTGGCGGAGAGCCTGGACGCGTTTAAGCACTCGTTCAAGCAGTTTGCAGAGGAGTTTGGGCGGCCGCAGATGCTGGCGCTGCTGAAGCGCGAGCTGGACCAGCGGGTGCTGGACCTGCTGGCGCAGCGGTACTGGAACAAGCCGATCACGGACCTGGCGCCGGCGGTGGCGGAGCCGGACCCGCTGGCGGACCTGCCCAAGGCGGACCCGGAGTCGCTGTACTGGCACCGGCAGCTGGACGCGTCGACGTCGCAGCTGACGAAGCTGGGGATTGGGCGGCTGGCGACGAACGTGGTGGCGGCGAACATCCAGGCGGGGATCGAGAAGCTGATTGTGCAGTCGAACTTTGTGCACCACCCGTTTGCGCGGCAGGCGATTGTGGAGGCGGCGTCGAGCATCCTGAACGACCGGTTCTACAGCACGAGCGACCAGGTGGAGAACTGCATCAAGCCGTACAAGTTTGAGATTGAGCTGGAGCCGCGCGAGTGGGAGGCGGGGCGCGAGCACGCGGCGGGGGTGCTGCAGACGGAGCTGGCGGCGTGCCAGGACGCGCTCAAGCGGCTGGAGGGCGCGGTGGGCGGGCGGCGCAAGCTGAACGAGGTGGTGCACTTTGTGGACAAGGCGCGGCGCGGCGACATTGTGGTGGAGGGCGAGGGGCGCAGCGGCGCGGGCGGCTTCAGCGCGGCGTTGCTGCAGCGAGGTGAGTCTTGTGTCTGATGTTGTCTTGACGCTCAGTGTCTTCTGTTCTGTTTCTGTTCTGGTTCTGGTTCTGTTCTGGTTCTGTTCTGGCTCTGGTTCTGTCTCCGTTTCCATCTCTGTTTTGTCGCTGACAACCCCAGGACGCGAGGCCGTCTTCCTCCGCGACCGCGCGGACATCCTCAACATGCGGCTGCTGGCGACCAAGTCGAAGCAGTGCCGCGTGCCGGCGAACAAGTACTACTGCCCCGAGGTGTTCCTGGACGCGGTGGCCAGCAAGCTGGCGGGCACGGCGGTGCTCTTCCTCAACGTGGAGCTGCTGTCGGAGTTCTACTACAACTTCCCGCGCGAGCTGGACCAGCGGCTGGGCCGGCACCTGTCGGACGAGGAGGTGGAGCGCTTCGCCAAGGAGGACCCCAAGATCCGGCGGCACCTGGAGGTGATCCGGCGCAAGGAGCTGCTGGAGCTGGTGATTGACAAGATGGAGAGCCTGCGGCAGCTGGAGGGCCGCGAGAAGGCGCGGCGCGGCGGCGGCAGCGGCCCGGCCGAGAAGCGCAAGGCGGGCAGCCGCTGGGGGTTGTTCTAGGGGGGTCTCTCTTGGGGTCTGGCGTTTCTGGCTGGGGGCGTTTGTGCGTCCGTCCCTCGTTTTGGTCGAATCATCTCCTCTTTGCATATGCTAGAATTAGAGGCCTGGCCAACGAGGCAAAGAAAAACTGCTTTCTAATGAAACGAAACAGACACAGAAACACAAGAAACACTGCCACTACCACCCCCCTACCCGTCCACGCTCGTCTGCACCGTCACCTCCCAGCGCAGGCTGTTGCCGCGGCCGTAGCCCTCGCCCAGGCGGTTCTGGATGAGGCGCGCCACGCGGGTGCGCAGCTGGCGCAGCGTGGAGTCGTCGTCGCAGCCGCGCGCGAGGCGCACGCGCAGGTTGGCCATGCACAGGCCGTAGTGGACCTGCCAGAACTGGGCGTCCTCGACGTGCGCAATCTGCGGCAGCTCTGCGGCGAGCTCGTCGAGGACGGCGGCGACGGACGAGGGTGGTGTGGTGGTGGCCGTCGGCACTGTTGCAGCAGTGGCCGGCACGACTGGCGACGAAACGACGGCGGTGCCCGGCTTCCCCTTGCCGGCAAACGACATCAGCAGCATCAGGCCCTGGGCGACGGCCAGGCGGGCGCCCAGCAGCAGCATGGACACGGCAATGGTGGCGCACAGCAGGCGGTCCAGCCACGGCTGGACGGCGACAAACAGCAGCGGCAGCACCAGCAGCACCAGCGACACGGACAGCGTCAGGAAGTGGAACGGGTTGGCCAGCGCAAACGCCGGCAGGCCGACGCGGGCGAGCGCGGCCAGCCCGCGCGGCGCGTACGCGCCGACGCCGCCGACGACGCCGCCCACGCCGACGCCGACACCCACGCCGTCGAGCAGCAGCAGCGTGCGGCGGATGCGCGCGTGGTTGCCCAGGCCGTAGGCGCTGACCAGCGTGCTGGCAAAGGCGGCCAGGGCGGCCACGTCGACGGAGCCCGGGTGGATGTAGCGGGTGTGGTGGGCGGCGGCGGCAGCCGACGCAGCAGACGCAGCAGCAGCGGCAGCAGCAGCAGCAGCAGCCCCAGCGACACTGCCGTCGGCGTCGTGGCTGTGATGGTGGTGGTGGTGGCCACCCACGGGCATGTGTGCCGCCGCCGCCGCCGCCGCCGCCGCGGACGAGGCGCCCAACGCCTCGAAGCAGTCCTTCAGGTCGTGGCTCAGCAGGTCGAAGCCGCCAAAGACGAGGAAAATGCTCATGGCAAAGCCGGCCAGGACCTCGGCGCGGCGCAGGCCAAAGGGATGGCGCACGGTGGAGCGGCGCCACACCTCAAAGTTGCCCAGCACGTCGACGGCGACGCACACGGCGGCCGAGCCGACGTCGAAGAAGACCAGGTGCGACAGCGCGGTCAGCGCCAGGCTGTCGCCGCCGTCGGCCGTCGCGCACAGAAACACAAACAGCGCGACCGCCGCGTGGCACAGGCACCAGTACAGCCGCGCGCGCTGGTCGCGCTGCATGCTGGCCCACGCCTCGCGCACCGTCGGCAGCGGCAGCGATGCCGGCAGCACGGGCGGCGGCCGCCGCGGCGGCTCCTGGAAGATCTGGTGCTGCGCCGACACGCTGGAGTGTTTGTAGCGGTGGCCGCGGCGGAGGCCGATGTTCTGGGAAGCGTGAGCAGGAGGAGTGGGGGATAGAGAGAGGACAGAGAACAGAGAACACCTACCGACTTCACCGGCGACGTGGAGATGAACTGCGTCTGAAAGTTGAACGGCCCGCTGTTGCCCCCGCCCGGCGCGGACGGGCCCGGCTCGGCGGCCGCGTCGTCCATGGCCGAGGGCGGGCGCAGGAAGCTGCCGGGCTGGAAGCGCGCTGAGTCCGGGCTCAGCAGCGGCGACGACGACGACAGCGAGGCGGGCCACGTCGGCCGCGGCGACAGGGCGGGTGGCCGGTGCGGGTTGCGGGTGGGCGACGGACTGCGCCGCAGCAGGGCGTCGTCATGGGGGTTGCTGGTGGTGGTGGTGGTGGTGGGCGAGCGTGGCGGCGGCGGCGGTAGGCGAGGCTGGGCCCCGGCCGGGGCCCGCGGCGCGTCGTCGAGAGCAAAGATGGCGCCGTCGTCGCTCGCGTCGTCCGCGGGGCCGTCGGGGCCGTCGGG
>LZPB01000156.1:0-36762 GCA_001676865.1 Ceratocystiopsis minuta | reverse complement strand
GGGGGTGATGAATGGGCGATGGGGGGGGGGGGTGGCGGGCTGGGAGGAACGAGGGCTGGGCTGGGCTGGGGAAGTGCTGGCACGGCTGGACGAGGGTTCGCGATGTTGTTTTGGGCCAGGATGCGCAGGCTGCGGTCCGGGCGCTGCTGCTTTCGGTCTAGCGGGGTCAGGGGTTGCGCATAGTGGGCCGAGGCGCTAAAGAGGGAGAGCCTGGGGCACGCAACCGCTATAATCTTCGAATTGACTTGAGAAGCTGCCACCTCGACAACAACGCTGCCACAACGACGACACACTCTCGCAGTGACTCTCCAACAGCCCAAATTTGCTCGATACTGCCCCACAGAAATGCCCGCTTGATCGACTCCTCCCTGGACGCGTCCCTCTTCCACCATGGACCGTCCCCAGCCGTCCTCCTCCTCCTCCTCCCCGCACGCTGCCTCGACAGCCCACCCCGACCCAGCGCCCTCGCCGTCCGAGAGCCAGACGGCCGCCGCGGCCAAGACCCGCCGCCGCCGCGGCTCGCTGCGCAAAGCCGCGCTTCTGGGCCGCGGCGCCCGCGACCGGCGCGACGCCAATCTCGCGACCGTGGCGGCGGCCGCCGGCGGTGACGACACGCCCGCCGCCGCCGCGCCGCCCGGTAGCGGCAGCGGCAGCAGCAGCGGCAGCGGCCTCGGCATTCTCAACACCGACCCGGCGGCGGCGGCGCGCACGTCCCTGGACGGCGGCTATGCCAGCCGCGTGGCGTCGGCCGCCGCCGCCGCCGCCCTGCTGAGCCCGACGCCCAAATCCAAGCAGAGCGCCTCGTCCAAGCTGCTGCAGTCGCCGCGGGCGGCCGACGACGGTGCCGCCAGCGGGGGGGGTGCGGGGGGCGGCGACCTCCACGGCCACGGCCACGGCCACGCCCACGCGCACACCCACACCCACGGACTCGGGCTCGGCCGCGGCCACAGCCGCCACCGCAGCTCCAGCGGCAGCCTGCCCTCGCCCCTGACGGGCCGCCCGCTGGACGACAGCAACAGCGGCGGCGGCGGCGACGCTCTCCTGTCCCCAGGCGGCCCTGCGTCCGTCCCGGCGACGGCCAGCGCGAGCACGAGCCCCAGCAGCAGCACGGGCAGCGCCCTGGGCGGCGGGTCGGCCTCGACGGCGGCCACGGCTGCTGCTGCTGCCGCCGCCGCCGCCTCGTCTCTGTCCAGCCTGGGCGTCGTGGGCGGCACAGGCACCGGCCGCTTCCTGCATGCGGCGCCGACACAGCGGCGGCGGGTGAGCAGCGTCGGGCAGGCCCAGCAGCCGAAGCCGCAGCAGCAGCAGCAGCAGACACCACAGAAAACGCAACAGCAACAGCAGCAGCAGCAGCAGCCGCTGACCAAGACGCCTAAATCGCCCCAGCAGCCCCCGAAGCATGCAAAGCAGCAGCAGCAACCGCCGCCGTCGCACGCACCGCACCCGCCCGTCCCGCCCATCCCGCCGAAGCACCTGCCGGCGCCAAAGGACCGCGCCAAGTCGCCGCTCGCCGGCGACAGCGGCAGCAGTGGTCCGGCGACGGCCACGACAGCCACGACCAGCTCGGTGGCGACGGCCATCGCCTCCGCGACCGCGGCGGCCACCGCCCCCACCATGACCATCAGCTACTCGTCGTCCACGGCGGCCACCACAGGGCCCACGGGCGCGACCAGCCCCGACCATGCCGGCGGCACAGCGGGCGGCATAGCGGGCGGCACAGCCGTGGGCTTGGCCACCGCCGCCGCCGCCGCCGCCGAAGACGACGACGACTGGGACTACGCAGAGACGGCGTGGTGGGGCTGGGTGATGCTCGTGGTGACGTGGGTGGTGTTTGTGACGGGCATGGGCTCGTGCCTGGGCGTGTGGAGCTGGGCGTGGGACGTGGGCACGACGCCGTACGCGCCGCCGGAGCTGGAGGACGACCCGACGCTGCCGATCGTGGGCTACTACCCGGCGCTGCTGATCCTGACCAGCGTCATGGCCTGGGTGTGGGTGGTGGTGGCGTGGATTGGCATGAAGTATTTCCGGCACGCCAAGATCAGCGGCGATTAGGGGGGGAGAGGGGGGGGGGAGGAATCAGGAGGGAGAAGAGGACGAGAAAGAGAGGGAAGAGTTCAATTTCGGGGCAAGGCTGCAGCCTCGCGCTACTTCCTTGCCGAGGTCCCAGTCTTTAGCGCCTCTGGCCCTGTCTTACAGGGGCCCATTTGGCCCGAGGGTATCCAATTCCGCTACAAACCGGGGACCCCGGGTTTTTTCCAGCGTAGTGCCGCCCCGCTGCGACGCGCGCTGCTTGCAGCTTCTCTTCTGCTGTTCGTTCCTGTTGTTCTTGTTTTCTTTTCCTTCCTCTGCTCGTCCGTTCTCTTTCCCAGACTCTTTCTTCCCCCCATCCTCGCCCACCATGACCGACGCACCTCCTCTGACCGGCCTCAAGGTCCTCGAGTTTGCCGGCCTGGCTCCTGGTATGCTTCCCTCTTCTCCTCTACGCTCCTCCTCTCCGTCCTCTAACAGACAGGCCCCTTCGCCGGCGTCTTCTTTGCCGACGCCGGCGCCCAGGTCCTCCGCATCGACCGCCCCGTCCCCGGCCTGTCCCACGCCGCGTCGCCGGCCGCGCCGCCGCCGCCGCCCACCGACGACCTGCTCACGCGCCACAAGGCGTCCATCGCCGTCGACCTCAAGAACCCGGCCGGCGTCGCGCTCGTGCGCCAGCTGGCCGCCGCCGGCAACGCCGACATCCTGATCGACCCGTTCCGCCCCGGCGTGCTCGAGCGCCTCGGGCTCGGCCCCGACGTGCTGCTGGCCGCCAACCCGGGCCTGATCTACGCCCGCCTCAGCGGCTTCCGCCGCGACGGCAAGTACCACGCCATGGCCGGCCACGACATCAACTACCTGGCCGTGTCCGGCATGCTGTCCATGCTGGGCCGCGCCGGCGACAAGCCCACGCCGCCGTGGAACGTGCTGGCCGACTTTGCCGGCGGCGGCCTCATGCTCGTCGTCGGCGTGCTGGCCGCCCTGCTGGCCCGCCAGCGCTCCGGCCGCGGCCAGGTCGTCGAGGCCAGCATGGTCGACGGCGTGTCGTACCTGTCGACCTTTCCGCGCTTCGCCACCAAGACGCCGCTCGGCAACCAGCCGCGCGGCCAGAACAACCTCGACACCGGCTGCCCCTACTACGACACCTACGAGACCGCCGACGGCGGCTTCATGGCCGTCGGCGCCATCGAGCCCCAGTTCTTCGCCATCCTCGTCGACAAGCTCGGCCTCGCCGACCAGGACTGGCCCGCCCGCCGCGCCCACCGCGCCGAGTGGCCCGCCCTGCGCGCCGCCCTCGCCAACGCCTTCCGCACCCGCCCCCGCGCCCACTGGGAGCGCGTCTTCGACGGCTCCGACGCCTGCTGCACCCCCGTCCTCGACTTCGCCGAGATGGAGCGCGGCGCCGCCTCCGGCGCCCGCGAGGGCGACCTGCGCCCCGCCGTCGCCCTGCGCGCCACCCCGCTGCGCGCCGTCACCCAGCTCGCCCCCGCCGCCGACCCCGTCGTCCAGAACCGCCGCGGCCAGGGCCCCGGCGTCGCCGGCCAGGGCTACGACGGCAGCCCGCTGTACCCCGGCCAGGGCGGCGAGGCCGTGCTGGCCCAGTGGCACGGCTGGCAGAAGGGCGCCCAGTACGACGTCAAGAACGGCGGCCTGGTGCTCAAGGAGGGCGAGAAGTCGCGGTTATAGGGGGGGAGAGGTGTGTCTGTGTGTGTCTGTATATCCTGTACATGATATGAAATGCAAATACGAAACTTTCGATGGATCTTGTGTGCTGCACGTGACAAACATGGAAAATGAGAAAATCGATCTTTTGCTCTATGGACAGCGGATGAGAAGGGAAGGGCAATGGCGGGAAAGGGAAGAAAGAGTTGAACTGACAAAAGGCAGGGGAAAAGAAAAGAAAGGGAACAAACAGTAGGGGACGTCCGCATCGTAAAAAATGTCTCGGCAAGAACCCAAAAACAAACGAGTCTTCCCGGCAAGGCTCCATCCAAAAGGATACAAACCCAACAGCAAGCAGAGAGGACGTCGCGGCGGGCCTCCGTCGTCTGTTCTGGCGACAAACGACAAGACTCGACTACTGCACCTGCGACACCACCTCGCTGGCCCTGGACAGCGCGTCCACCATCTGCTGGCACTCCTTTCTCCGGCGCACCGTGTAGTCGCTCTCCTTCAGCAGCTCGTCCAGCGTGTCCGTGCGGTACATGTTCTCGAGCAGCTCGCGCTGCATCTCTTCTTTTGTGTATCTGGACGGCGTTAGCAGGGAGCAGGATCGGAAAGGGGGAGACGCCCACGTACTGCACCAGCGTCAGCATGATGGCCTTGGGCACCATGTCGATCATCGTGCGCTTGACAATGTTGTAGTACGACTGGATCAGCAGTTCTGGAGGCGTTAGTTTTGTTTCTTCGCCCTCTTCTCCAGGGCAGCGCAAATCGCCACTCACTGATCACTTCCACCTCAATGTTCTCCCGCTCCGACAGCGTGCCCGACGCCTTGAGCATCGCCGGCGGCGCCTCCATGGCCGCCGCCTTCTTCTTGTTCTTCGCCGCAAAGAAGCTGCCGAAGAAGCCGCCGTCCTTGTCGCCGCTGCCGTCCCCCAGCGTCGGGCTGCCCGCCCGCGCCGGTCCGCCCGCCGCCACCGGCAGCGGCTTGCCCGTCTTGGGGTCCACCTGCACCGGCTTCGTCGGGTTGTGGCGCTCGTTGACAATCGCCATCGCCCGGTGCCCGTTGAGAAAGTCCGGGTGCCCCGTGTTGATGTAGCACGCCTCCATCGCCACCAGGTCGCGCACCAGCTTGTTCGTCGGCTCCATCGCCTTTTTGAAAAACGCCACCACCACCGCGTGCATCTTCTCCTTCAGCTGCGGGTAGCGCCGGAACAGCGACTTGCCCAGCGAGTTCGTCAGGATCCGCACCAGCTCGTCGTACACCAGCGAGATGCACTTCAGACTCGGCTCCTCCAGCCGCTTGATCTGCTGCTTCACAATCAGCTCAAACGCCGTCGTCGCCACAAACAGCGCCGGCGACGGCCCGGACGAGTTGTACATGAGCGTGCGGATGTCCGCGTCCTTGACCTGGTCAAACGGGTCGATCGCCTTGATCCCGTTCGCGTACAGCTCGTGGAACACAAAGCTGATCCGCGCCCCGCCCGACAGCTCTGTGCTCGACAGCTCCGTGCTGTTGCCGTCCAGCACCGTGCGCCACTCGTTGGTGAACTCCGTGATGATGTTCAGCACCAGGTTCGTGTTGCTGCCCAGGATCGACGGGCCCAGGCTCTCCAGCTCCGCCGAGTACTTCTGCAGCGACCCCGCGATGCGCGCCTTGATGTCCGGCAGCGTCTGCTTGATGTGCATCATCAGGATCAGGTTGAGCTTGCGCGCCAGGTACGGCGTGCCGCAGTACGAGCTCTTGTTGCGGTACGCCTTGTGCGACTCGAAAAAGTTCTTCTCCGCCTCCAGCGACATCTGGATCGGCTTCCGGTTGTCAATGTCGCGCTGCCCGCGGTTCACCACCGGCACGTAGCCCAGCCGCAGCGGGATGATGCGGCCCGCCAGAATGTCCACCACGTCCGTGCCCTCGTCCATCAGGTCGACCTTGGTCAGCACGCCAATCGTCCGCTGGCCCTCCGGGTCCACCTCGCGCGCCAGCTTGAGGCCGTCCGAGTTGGCCAGGTCCTGGTTGGCCGCCGTCACCGCCAGGATGATCGCGTTCGGCTTCTGGATGTACTTGAGCACCATGTCGCGGATCTGCCGCTCAATGTCGCGCGGCTGGTCGCCCACCGGCACCTTGGTCAGGCCGGGCAGATCCACCAGCGTCAGGTTCAGCACGTTGGGCGAGTACACCCGCAGGCCGATGGGCGCCGGCGAGATGCCGGCGTTGCGGCCCACCTTGGCCTCCGTTTCGCGGCTGATTTCGTCGCGGATCTTGTTGAAGTCGTAGAACTTCTGCCCCGGAATGTGCAGGAACTCGCCCCACTCGTCCGCGTTGGCCGCCTTGTCCGTGCCCGTGCCGTTGGTCACCTCCTCGGCGCCGTTCGTGTGGTTGCCCGCATCCCGGTTGATCAGCTGGAGCACCAGCGGCCGCCGTGTGACGATGCCAGAGCCGCGGGGGAGACTAGAAAGAAAGGAGCGTGGTTAGCACGGACACACACAGCACAAAAAGACACTTTCCCCCGTCCTCCATCCACATACAAGTCGCGGCCGACAATGTTTTCCAGAACGGAGCTCTTTCCGCTCGACTGGCTGCCGACGACGGCAATCTGGGGCAGGTCGATCGGGTTGTTAACGTTGATCGTCACAAACACGTCCTGGAGCTTGTTGACAAGCCTAAGAAGTTAGCAATAGGCAAAAGGGGGGAGGAGAGCAATGCAAAATCGGAAAAAAAGGGCAACGCACTGGATCAGGGCCGGGTCCGAGATGCCACCCGGCGTGGCCAAGCTCGACATCGTTGCTGGCGAGGGAAAAGAAAACGAATCGTTGTTTTGAAGAAGCCGCTAAGACAGGCAGAGGGAGGAAGGCCCTTGGGACACCCTAGGAGCTCTGTTGTCGTCGGGGGGGATGACGTGGAAAAGGAGCAAGTGTCCAGGGGGGGAGGGAGGGGGGTCGAAGAAAAGACAAGCGGTGGACGGCGTTGTCGGACGAGAACCAAATCGGAAATGCAGGCGACAGAAGACGAGAAAGACAGACCCGCGAGCGGCGTAGACAACAAGCAGCGATGCAGGACAGGGGCGATGCACGATGCAGATGCGAAAAGGAGACGAAGCTGGAGCGGGTTTATGGCGATGCGATGTGGCGGTCGTTGGCAGTTCCAGGGTGGGGGGGGCTACGAAGCAGCGAAGCCTGTTTCGGCCATGGCGCGTCACGTGCTGCAGATATGCAGGCATCACCGCCCATCATCGCCAGGCACCAGCGTTTTTGGTCTCTGGCAGTGAACAACTCCCGACTGCTGTGGCAAAAAAACACGACAGCATGTGGTCAAAGTAGTTCAACGAAAAGGACTATACAGCTACCGAAAGGATGGACGACACCCAAAAACAAACCCAGCACTCACCCCTGTATATATCCCAGACGGCTGTCACCGAAATCTGAAGCCAATGCAAAAAGGGTAGACAAGGGCATCGGGGCAGACGATGGGAGAGAAAAGACCTGTTTCCCCTTTCTAATGGGACCAGAAACAAATATTGGAACGATGATGCAAACAAAAAAACCCCACGCCAAGAACTATGGTGCAAAGGGACGTGCCGTCCAGCCCCCTGCCTGTACCGAAAAAAAATGCCATGGAAACGAGCTTGCGCCGGAAGGAAAAAGAGAAAAACGACCGAACGTAGAGAAGGATATAAATAGAGAGACACGGCGAACAAGAACGGCCCAGAACGAGGCCACTCACCAGCCGTTAGAGGTGTGCGCACCGACGCCGTTAGCACTGGCGGCTGCATCCAGACCCTGCTGGCGGACGCGGTCGCTATTGGACCAGCTGTGGAGTGTTAGTTTCAAGTACAGAGAGAGTAGGGGAGAGCCACAACAGGCGCATACATCTTGATCTTGTGGTCGTCGCCGCAGGTGGCCAGCAAGCATGGATCGGTCGGGCTCCAGGCCACGGCATTGCACCGTGGCCGGTGTGCGTCCAGCTTGAAAAGGTGGCCACCGAGGTTTTTGTGCCAAACGTTGAGCTTGCCGTCTGTGTGCTACTGTTAGTGCCTGACAGGGGCCGTTCGGAGACATGAAAAAGGAGGAGCATACCTTCACTACCGCTGACCACAAAGCTTTCGTCGGCACCGCCGAATCCGCAGCGGATAACACACTCGCCTCCGACAGCGCCGACGTACTTGCGGAAGGGGCTTCCTCGCGCCAGGATGTTGTACATGACAATCTCGCCGCTCTGCAGATTCACCAGCACAGACGTCGAGTCCTGGCTGATGGCCACGGACAGGGCCCGGCATGGCAGCTCCACCGCGTAGGCCTGCTCGCGCGTCGCAAAGTTGTACACGTGCAGGCGCTTCTCATGGTCCATGGCGACCAGCCACCGGCCGTCGGACGACAGTGCCAGGTCCTCTGTGCGGTGCTTCTTCGTCCACGTGTGCAGGCGCTTGCCGTCGAGGCTCCATTGGCACAGAGAGCGGTCCTTGTCAAACGAGCCAATCACAATGGACTGGCCATCAGCAGCCCACGCGCAACAGCTGATCGGCTCGTCGAACTGGTCAAACAAGTGCTTCAGCAGGCCGTCCTGCGTCCCCCACGACCGCGCACGGCCATCCCGCCCGCACGAGATGAGCAGCGAATCGTCGGGGCTCCAGGCAATGTCGCCGACGCCCCGTGTGTGGCCATTCAGCTTGAGCAGCATTTTGAAGGACGGCACGTCCCAGATCACAACGTACTCGCCGCTTCCGCAGCTCGCCAAGCGTTTGCCGTCGTGCGAAAACCGGACCTGCCACACCTCGCCCGAGTGGCTGTCCAGCTCGCGGAGCACGTGTGACGGAAACTGGCTCTTGTCGCACCGGTGGTCGGCGTAGAGCGACGGGAACGAGGCGCTCGTGTGGTAGACACACGACGATATCTGCATTCTTCGGATCTGCCCCAGTAGCACGGCCAGCCGGTGCTCGGGCAACATGACCGAGGGAGAGATGAAGCGAGAGAGCCCGGAGAGCAATTGCTGGCGCGACTGCCCTTCGGCGCCGTCCCAGTCGGCCAGGTGTCTGAGCTCCTCGGGCGACTGGCACATCAGGAGACTGGGCAGAATGTGGAGTTTCTGCGCGTCCTGGTAGAGCGACGACAACTCTGTCCGAAGCACAAGCAGGGCCTTGGCCGTCTGCCTCTGCTCCAAGAGCTCTAGGTACTTTTGCTGGCGAATCGTAAAGAGCATCAGATTGCGGTCTGCGCCTGGAACGAGCACGAGGCCGGAAACACTGGAGGAAGACGGCGCTGTTCCGTTACTGTTGCCGTTTCCGGTGCCATTGCCATTGCCATTGCCATTGCCGTTGCCATTACTGCTGCTGAACAACGACGACTCAGCTTCCGCGGGGATGTCGGAGGACGCGTCCACAGGGAAGGCCGTGGCCGTTGTGGCAGAGAGAAGCAGGCGCTCGGCCACGCCCCAGTCGCCATCGAGCACGGCGTGGCGGAAGGCCGATACAGACGGGCTTTCCAAGGCGTACCCGCTGGCTTCCATAACGTTCTCCGCTGCTGCCGTGTAGCCCAAGTCGGACAGTGCCTGGATGAGCAGGCGCGTGATCTCTTCTCGGTCGCTGCCATAGTAGGTAGCAGATACGCTGTCGTTGATAGGGACCGTGCCCGCCCGTTCTTTTCCGTTGTGAAGGGATGCCATTCCGTTCCGAGGCCCGGACACGGAAGCAGATAGGGCCTGTAGCTTGGTTAGGAAGACGGACAGAGACAAGAGAGCGAGAGAGAAAGAGAGTGAACCATACCTGTCCGTCGGACACCGGGAGCATAGTGTCGATCCGTGCACGCTTTGCGGGCCGCAATCGGCTACTACTCTCGGGGCTATGCGGCTGGGTGCTGGCTGCAGGCGTCTCAAAGGTGGCAGGCCTTGCGCTGCTGCTTTCGGATGCTATCGGAGCTGCGGAACTCGAGGTCTCGGAGGTGTGTCCCCGGTGCCGAGAACCCCCGCCGTCTTCGTCTGTAATGTCGGAGGCCTCGTTGGGTCCGCTGTCGTCACCGGCGCGGCCGTTGTCACTATCGCCGCCGCCTTCTTCGTCCGGGGAAAAGCGCCGGCGTCTTCCAAGGATTTGTCTAGGTCGTTCGGGGGTTCGGCCAGCGTGCGTGCTGCGTGCAGAGCGGAGCGAGCGGGTGGGCGTGGCTGCGGTAGTGGATGCGTCGGTGTGGCGGCGGCTGCTGCTGCTGCCCTCGGGAAGGGCGATCGAGCTCGTTGTGTCGTTCGTGGAGGCCGGATGGGACGGAAGGGATGGGGAGGGAGGGGTTGGGGAAGGGGGCAAGGGGGCAGAGGGATGGGGGGTTGAGTCGGCCACTTCGTCGGCTGGAAAGAGCTTGCGGGGAGGAGGCGAGCAGCCTCTCCGCGGGAGAGATAGGGGAAAGGGAGGGTGGAAGGGGGGGGAGGGGGGGGGTGTGGTGTAGAGAAGCAGTGGACGTTTGGCGCTATGAGGAGAGAAGCACAGAAGCCTGACGTAGGTACTACGGCAGCGGCCGTGAGTAAGCTAGAGAGACAGGCCGAGGCCGTGTGAAAGGGTACCTGGGCGAGTTGGGCGGCCAGAAATCAACAACCCGTCACCCAGCAGACGCAGTGGAGGGAACCGTGGTCCGTCGTGAGAGAGCCGAACGGAGAGTCTCTTGGTCTCGACGAGACGCCGTCATCGGCGAGCAGGCGCAGCAATGGATCGGCTGGGCGGGTTCGTTTGCTTGCCGTTTGTCCCTCGTCCTCGTGTCTTGCGTCGTCTGGCCTGGCCTTGGGAGCGACGGTGCCAAGGTCTTTTGCTTCGGGACTGGCTCGACCTTGCTTCGGCTTTGCGGCCTGGGACTCGGGCTCAGCTCTCTGGCGGCCTCGGCAGTGTGCGTTCCCGCGAGGAGTGATCGGGCTGCGTTTCGGCGATTTCGTTCGTGCTGTTGCGTCTCGGTTCACCGCGGCTTGTCTGCTGGCTCGCCCGTGTCGGTTCTCGCTCGAAAGGCAGCTTTTGTCGTGGTGTGTCGGGCACGGGTTGCAGAGGGCAGGAAGCAGGGAGTGTTTCGAGTAGCAGCAGGCGGCCTGGGCGGAAAGGCGTGACCGGGTGCTCTATTTGTAGGGTGCCTACTGCCGCCAGCCAATGTCCGCCAAAGGCAACCGCTAGTGGCCAACTATTCTCTTTATCACCCGCTACCAGCGGCACACTGCGGCGAGCTACTCCCTAAAGAGAAGCAATCGTCCCTTCTGACCTGCATTCTCGCACCGTTGCACGTACTGTGAAGTCATCCGTATTTTGGCTACAGTAACAAAGACCAAATTGCCCGCCGTCCTCAACCTTCGTCAAAATCGTGATCGAAACTGGGATATCCGAAAAAGCGCAAACAGGCAAAAAAGAAGAAAAGAAAAGAAAAAGAAAACCAAAAGACCGGCCTGTGAACAGCCAGGCTTCAAAGGAAACGCAGCCCTGCAATGGTATCCGAGATAACAAAAACATCGCAGAAATATGAGCAGAGATAAGAAAGAAGGCTCAGAATAGAGAAAGGTACCACCCTCCCGACTACAGGAATCCGCCCTCAGAACTAAGCACATTCACGCTCCCTCGCCACCCGCAGCGTTCGGCTGGGGGCGGGGGCGGCAGCGACGACGGCGGCAGCATCGGCGAAGAAACGCACGACGCCGAACTGCCGGTGTGCTGGTGTGCTGGCACCGGTGCCGGCGCCGAGCCGCCTCTCGGGACAGGTGCGTCGGACTCGTGTGACACACCCGAGCTTCCGCTGCCGCTGCTGGAGCCCGTGTTCGCCTGGGCCAGGATCAGACTGCCCGTGCTGCCGCTCAGACGCTTGGTGAACTCTGTGAAGCTCAGGTGCTTGCTGTTCGCGATGGACGGCCGCTTGTCTGCCGTTGGCGTGCCTGTCTGCTGCGACATCGTCGTCGACGTGACCGAAAGAGGCAGCGGCAGCGTGGGCGATGCGGGGTGCGTGCCCGCCGGCGTCTTGGCCCGTATTTGTATTTCGTTCGCCTTGGTAAACGCCGTCGTCACCCGCGGCAAGGACGGCGGTGTCGCCGAGCCACTCGCAATCCGCGGCTGGGAGGGCCGGTTCAGAGCAGCGAGGTGCGGCTGGCTGTGCGTTCTTTGCGTGATGGCCGGCCGACTGCGAGAATACCCGGTTTTCGGCCGGGGAAGCTGTTCGCCCTGTTGCTGCCGTTGCAAGCGCTGCTCTTCGTCCTCCTCCGCTTCCACCACCTGCCGGTGCTTGTGTCTCGACTCGTGCAGCCGCTGGCCGTTGTCCGGCGTCCGCAGTGCTTGTGCATCGTAGCTGCTGCTTCCCACGCGAGCCCGTGGCGACGACATGGCAAAAGCACTGCCGGCATCGTCGTGGCGACCGGCGATGAACTCTAGCGCTCTTCGTGTATTTGGGGCAATTTCAACCACGGGCTCCAGATGGTCGCGCCGCATGTGAATCCCCTCAGATTGTCTGCCCCGTCTGCTCTGCCGGTGCGATCCGCTGGTAGAGGAGGCCCCGTCGCTACGAACAACACTGCTGCCGTCGTCGTCGTCGCTGTTGTCCGCATCGTCATCATCGTCGTCATCGTCGGCGCCTTCATCGTCGTCGTCATCGTCGTCAAAGTCCCATCCGCTCTTTGGCTCTGTGTCGGGGTGGCCCGCCCGCGAAGCAGATATCGCCTGGGCTAGTCTCAGTCGTCTGCGCTCTTCTTCTTCACGCATCAGCGCATCAAAGCGGGCAAGCGAGCTCAGTTTCTCTTCGCCGCCCGGATCACGGTCAGAACCAGGAATGTAGCGCAGCTGGAATGCACGGTCCAAGATGGTTTCGCGGGGAGCTGGCGGGGAGCTGGAGCTTGAGGCAGCGGTGGCTTTTGTCGCCAGTGAAGCGGACGTCGTGGTGGCAGATACAGACATCCGGCTCAGCGCATTGGTCCAACCTTCGACCTGGTCTCCTTGAAACTCGTTGACGGTCGTGGCAGGTGAGGGCAAATCAGCCGGGCGGGATTGGAAAAAAGGGGGCGCATAGTTGTTGTGGCTGCTGTTGCTACTGTAGCCGGCTGGGGTAGAGAGGGTGTGTGGTGGGATATTGGAGCTGGTGTGAGACAAATCGCTGCGGCGAGACCGTAGGCTAGGAGATTCCGAGTATGTCTTGGACCGCTCACGCTCACGGCTCGCCTGTGCGTGTCCGTGCGTGTGGCTGGTCTTGCTCGTTTGGTTCGAGGTGGCCGTTTTCAAGGTCCCGGCTCGTCCTTCCGCGCTGGCCTCGCTTCCCAGCCGTCGGCAACCGCGATTTTGTGGCAGCGGCTGGCTCTGCGTCTGGTGCGGCGAGGGAGCAAACGGGTTGCTGAACGTGGGCGAGGCGGGTGTGACAGGGCTGCTCAGGGGGCCGAGACTGCTTCCCATGACAGCTGTGCTTGGCGACGAGGAACCGAGCTCTGTCAAAAGCGCCTGGATGACATGGCACCATTCTTGTAGGATGTGTTTTTGGTTGTGTTCTTCGACTGGGCGAAACCAGAGGGATGCGGGAGAGATCTCTCGCGTGGTGAGGCCGGCGGTTCGGCTTGACCGGCGCTTGCGGATCTTGTCGGTCACAGGGTCGGGAGAAATACCGAGAACGAGCGTGGGTAGGACAGGGCCCTGCTTGCGGTGCGAAAGCATCTGGACCTGGCAGTCGTTGATGGAGCTAAGGGCATACTGCTGGATCGGTTCCCGGTCATCCTGAAGAGACGAAAGTTAGAAACATGTGGCTGGAAGGCCTGGGAAAAAGGATGCAGGGCGAGAAAAAACCAAGGAAACACACACCTTTGACTTGAATATGGACAGGTGCATAGACAGCGGCATGGACAGAGGCATGGACTCGGTCGCGGTCACAACCACGGGCTGGCTCCGCGGCGTTGAGGCTCGCGGCGTCTGCGAATGGTGGCTGCGAGCGGACGACGAGGGCAGCCGTTTCTGAGACTGCTGGGAGGACCGGGCCAGCTGCTCCAGCTGGCCGGGCCGGGCATCTTGGGGGCCCACGACGACGTAGCGAGGTTTCCAGATGGCGCGGCCAATAATGGTTCCCCTGTCGGGAGGGACGAGCAGTATGCCCTCCATTGGGGAGAGGAGGGAGAGGCTTCGCGAGAAGAAACGGCGAAACGAGAAACGGAGCGCGCTGGGTTATGGGCTCGGGGATGCGAGCATGTTGCTAGACAAAACCGAAGCCACCGACGGACGAAAAGAGCGCGGGTCAGGAGAGCGGCTGTCGAGAGAGAAGAGGCGGGGAGACGTGTTGTTATCCCCGTGTCTCCATTCGATCCGTGTCGTCAAGGCCGAAGAGCATCGTCTGAGGAGAGGTAGGAGAGGAGTTGGCAGACGAGAAAAGGAGAAGTGTCGTGAAATTTGGCCCAGGAGGTGGAAAGGCGGTCCGTGGAAGGGGAAAAAAGAAAACAGGATAAAAGAAAAAGTATAAAATTGAATAAAAGAAGAATAAAGCGCATGAAGAGCGCCAATCGCATGCAGGTGCAGAAACCAGATAAAACAGGCCGAGTATTACGACGGAAAAGGCCTCCCCCCCTGTATCTTACTCGTAGGAAAAAAAGGTACAAATTAATACGTAAAAGATATCCGTCTATTTAACGATATTGCACAGCTGCGATGCCCTGAGTATCTGCCGCCCGGCACTAGTGTACGAAACAGGAAGCTACGGAGAGAAAACGAGATTGTTCTGGGACTGGTGGTGAGCGGCAAAGTACAGCATTGCGCAGCAGCGAGCACAATCGGTACGAAGCCAACGAACGCCACTTCGGGAGCATTGCTGGGCGGCGACTGCCGTAGTGCGCGCTTCGTTTGCATCGTGCGGAGCACGCGCTTTACGAAGCACTCATCAATCAGGGGGGGCGGAGGGGGAGAAAGAGGAGAAAGAGCGGTCGACGTGACTTCCGTATCTTACTCGTAGCGAGGGCGGATCAAAATCCAGGCACGCTATAGGAACGTGGGTGTTTGACAGCGGCGCCCCGTTCGCGCCTTCCCGGCCCAGTTTCTTCATTTTTCGGTTTTTTTTTCTTCCTTTTTTTCCATCTTATATATATCTCATCCGTATTCGTATACAATTGCCAGCCATGCCTCCCCTCAGGCCCCGCGCACGCTAACGCAGATCGGAGCCAATACCAGAAACGGACGCCAGGGATGACACGGACAACTGCCCCTGAACGTTGTGTGCATCGCTTGGCTCTCTCACGCGAAGCAAGGGCGGAAAAGACGATTGCAGACCGCTTCCGCGCTGGACCCCTTGTGCCTTGTTCCTTGTGCCTGGTGGGTGCTGTTGGTCAGGCAGCACGGCGAGAGCGAAAGACGGCCGGAAAAGGATACTGGAACAGAGGGAGAAAGAGGGGTAGGGAAAGGAGAGAGGGAAACGAGGCAGGGGCCAAAGCAGGAACCGGCTCCACCTTCTCGGTGTATGTTTGCGGCATCTTGCGAGCCCGTGTCGTTTCTACGCCAGTCCGAAGGCGCTCAGGATCCAGCAGAGCAACAACCGCCAGTCCCTGCGTTGCATCCCGGAAAAAGGGGGAAGCAGCAATTACGAGTCTTACGGAGACCGCTGCACAACGGTCTCAACGGTCGCGGCGAACGGGCCAGGCAACGGAGTGACCTGTCAGAATGGAACGCTGCTGTCTCGCTGTGTCTTTGTCCGTACGGACTAGGCCGTCAAGAGGCCAGACCACGCAGCGCTCTGTGGGGTGTGCCTGGGGGGGCCTGTCGTACTCCTGCGTATTATCGTGCAGACGGATTCATGCAGGACGACGACAGCGGAAACCCGTCCTCCGTAAGATACTCCCAGATGCTCGTATCTTGCCCTGAGCGACGCCGTGCCGAACCTAAGCGGAGCCCCGGCTATGCCGCTTGCGTCCACCACCGGGGGGGGCTCCAGGGGGCCCAGACAAGGTTTCGTGCCGGCGCCGGCTGGGCCTTTTTCCTCTTCTGTCCCCCTCCCATCTTCCCCGGACGTCCGTGGTCTTACCCTCTCGGGTTACCCCCCGTTCCTCGGCAGCCGAGAGAACCCCCCCCCCTTGCCGTTTTCCCGCCAGGTTCTCTCGGTGCTCGTTCGTCGTTTCGGTATGGTATCATCCTGGCTGGTTGATCTCCCCCTTAGCACGGTCACCGCATCTCGGTGCGAGTAGGATGACACGGAGAGAGGGGAGCATCCATGCGGCAGCCACTGCGGCCAGGGTAGCACGAGGCCCTGCGGGAGATCACCCGGCCCTTGTCTGGCTCTCCGTTCTGTTTTTTTTTTCTCACCACATGACTTCCTCCAGCCGGCGCTGCAACCTGCCCATGTGGCTAGCGTTTCTGCTGCTGGCCAAGTTCCGAGCATATCGTGCCGGGTCAAGCACGGAGACAAGCACACGACAAGCCCATGTGGAGAGCTGTCAGATAAGAGCCCGCCGGCCTACGCTCGAATACGGCGTAGGCCCAGCGTATCTTACGGAGTACGGAGTAGGCCTCTGGAAAAACACGACGATCCTTGCCGGATCCCAGGCACATGGCGTGCGTCCAGTGGACCTGCAGAGAGCCCTGCGTCATATGGCGGATAAATACGGAATTCCCTCTCTTTATGACACAAGACGATCCTCGTATGCGCGAAGAGAGCCCGTGCCGAGTTCCTGCATGGGTGGACGGGACGCATCCTCTCTGCTGCAGGCGCTGAACCAGTATCTCGGCGCCGGAGCTCGGCCCTTGTCCCCCCCCCCCCCCCTCAAATTGGCGGCTAGGCCAGCCAGCAGCGGCTGCCCACGACGGAAACAGAAAAAAAGAACACCGAAGTCGAAGTCTTATCATGAAGCCCACGTCGTTCCAATCATGGCTTGCTTCCGCAATCTACCACCTAGCCTCTTCGAGACACCGTGGTCCAAAAGAGGGTTAACCCAGTGCCAGCGATCAGCAAAGGGGAAGATGGACGATGCCCTTGGGAAGTCTTGGCAGGCACAGGGTCAGTGGAGCAGACGGAGGAGAGACAGTTTCGTTTTGTCTAACTCGTACTCCGTATCTTACTTGCCTTACCCTGAAGATACGAGTGCTCCGTACGGAGCAGTGACGCGTAAGGTACCCATTCTCACATGCTACTCCGTCCGTCCTTCGTACGATACGACGTAGATCCTTTCATTCTGCTTTTGCTTCGGGAGCAACTCCACGCACCCCCTGCATCGTCTATCCTTATCCCAGAAAGAACACCCGCAGACATCCCGTCGTATCTTCCTCGTAAGATCCCTCCCTCTCATGCCAGGTACGGCGCCAGAGCCTTTTGGGCTTCCTCATTCAGCCGCTTGGCGACATACTGCGCAATCGCTCCGCCGTGCCGCACGTCTGCCTCCTTCATGAACGTGCCCACCCACTGCTGCACATCTGCTACCTCGGGAAAGTCGTCGCGCGGGACCCGCTTGCACGTGTTGAGCGGCGTGTAGCCCACACCGAAACCGATGTCGTCCACGTCTGCCTCCGTCACCTCGTCGCCGAACCCGCTCGCCACCTGCGGCGGGTTCTTGAGCAGGGCCAGCAGGTAGTTGCATGTCAGCCCCCACCCCTTCTCGTACTGGCTCGCAAAGGCTTTGCTGTCGCACAGCGTCTTCGTGAACGAGATCACCCCCAGCTTGCGGTCCACCGGCCGCGCCAGCTGGCTCGTCGTCGGCAGCACAAAGTTCAGGTAAATCGGCCGGAACAGGTCGACCTGCGTGCTCAGCGCCTGTGCGTGCCGCGCGAAGAAGTCCGCCCCCAGCCCGGTTTCCACCCCGCGCGCTGACACCAGGTGGTAGAAGCGCACAAACCGGATCTTGTACGAATCCGACAGGCCCTTGTCGAGCTTCGTGAACAGCTTGCCAAGGATCGCACCGAAGTACTCCTCGAGGGCAGAACTGGTTCCCATTAGCATACAGTTCGAGAAGATGAGAGAAAAGAAAACCACTTACGCAGGGATCGAGATCACGATCGCCTCGAGCACGTCCATTGCATTCTGCTCCGTCTTCTTGCTCACAAAGAGTCGGTCGAAAATGCCCAAGACCGTCAGAAGCTGGTTTTCCGCCACAATGGCGTCCTTCACCTTGGGCAGGATCGCCGCCAGGAAGCGCACGCAAGCGGGCACGTTGCCACGCGTCTCCCAGATTGTCGGTGCCAAAACAACGGGGATCAGCGTCTTGTAGTGCTCTGGCAGCGCCTGTGTCGGGTCTGCCTCAAGGAGGACCGAAAGGATCTGGAATACATAGGGTACAAATTCTGTGACAGTTAGCAGCGGTCCTTCTTTCTTCCTCCCCCCCTTCCCTTTTTATCTTTCACGTACCTGATACATCCTCCTTGAGGATATACGACAACGGCTCCCATAGCCGCGCATCCAGCGGACTGTTCACAGATGCCGACGTATACCGCACCAATGCGCCAATGGCCTCGAAGTGGTAGTAGTAGAAGCGCGGGTTGCTCGGATTGGCCTTGATCACGTTGGTGATGCTGATCAGGTGGTTGAGGATGCCGTCCAGGATCGGCACCACGCCGTCTTTGATGACGATGAGCACGCGCACAATGCACCGCATGAGAAACTCGTTCTCTTGCAACTTCGCCGGCGCCGTGTCCTTCTCCACCAGGCTGAACAGGTGCTCCAGCAGGTCCTTTGCAAACGGTTCAATGTCCTCGCGCGAAAACAAGTGCACGCCCTCGTCGCTGGTCAGGTACAACACCCGCTCCACTGCAATGGCCGCGTACGTGTACACCACATAGTTGGTCGACGCCATGTTCTGGATCAACGGCTGGAAGGCCGCCTGCCACTGCTCCTTCGTCAACTGGCTCCGGAAGTTGTGCAGATATTTGATCGCGTCCACCTTGGCAATCGGCTCCGCGTCCGTTCCGCTCAACAGGTCTGCTGCCACGTGTTTCTGGAAGAAGTCCACCACGTCGACATACTGGTTGACCGTCATCACGCCCTGCGCCGCGGTCACGGAGCCCTTGGCCGCGATCGCCAGGAAGAGGTAGATGGCCGTGTCCTTGGCCTTCCAGTCTGTCTTGCCCTGCTCCAGGTAGTGGTCGATGTAGCGGAACACCACCTTTGTCACCTCCATCTCATACTTTTCTAGGAGTTTCCGCAAGAAGTCCGTCGCTGCCCGACGCCGTGAGTCGGTGTCGGAGCCCTCCAGATCGCGTCTGATAAACTCGATTGGCTCGTCTTCGAACAGCTCCAGGTCGGACTCGCGCAGCGCCACGTTGGGCAGAATCACCGCCTCGACAATGCGGCTTAGCGTGTCCTCTGCTTCGAAGATGGCCGCGTGCCGCGGCGACGCGGCGACAGCCGTCAGGAACTGCAGTGCCTTGCTAACCAGGGTGTCGTACCGCTTCGCCGGGCCCGTTGTCGACAGCACGGTCCATACCGTCTCGATGAAGGGTTCCGTGTGCGGACCAAAGGCATCGTCGTATTTGGTTGTGAAGAGCTGCAGCACATCGCAGATGTCCGCCTTGACGTTCTCGACCGCGGTCGCCTCGTCCTCGTCGTCGGCGGCTGCTGCCAGGACCGGGTTCGCATACGAAAGGTACTTTTGCAGCAGCGCAGAAATGGGCTGCAGGTTGGACTCCACGACGGGCGGCAGGTCTTGGCAGGAGAGGTCGTAGAGGATCTTGACAAGTAGATCGAGGGTCTCGAACCAGCGCGTCAAGATGGCCGCATCGCCCTTGTTGTTCTCGATTTGCTGGTCGACGACGTTGAGCATCTTCAGGAACGGCTCGCCAAACGTGCCAAGCACGTGGTTGATCTCAGTAAACAGCTCGTTGGAGCGGAACAGTGGCCGCCAGCGGACAAAGATGGAATGAGCCACCTCCAGCACGCCGTTGGTGACTTTGGGGTCGGTTGCGCTTAGACGGCCGACAAGATCCTGCACCAGCGTGTCCCAGCGCTCCCAGAAATCCGAGTCGGCGATAATACTGATGGCCTCGCCGAGTTGGGTCTGGATGCTGGGCGGCGCCGAGATCATGAGCCCAAGAAGCTCCTGCTTGAGCGTGACCACCTCATCTTGCGGCAGCTTGTAGTTTCCCTCTTCGTCGACGTAGTTCAGGCGTATGAAGTTTTTGAAGCAGAGGGCGGCCGCGAGGCGGGTTTTGAGGGGGAGAGTTTCGGAGGAGGTGATTTGAAGAAGAGAGAGGCAGAACTGCGGTTTCTTTTCTTCTTGACGGAGGGCCGCCTCGGCTGAAGTAATATGAGTATGGGAGCAAAAGAGGATGAAGGAAAAGAAGAAGACAAACCTTTCCGGTGTTGCTTCGGATCGAGCGTAGAGTCGAGCAGCTGCACAACGTGGCCGAGCTGGACACTCATTTTTGCGGAAAAAGGACGGACAGTTTCGGGCGTTCTGAGTAGGGGCAAACGTGGACGGTGTAGAGGACGGCGAAGGTGTGGAAGAGCCTGCTGTGTGATTGCGATGTTGACGCCGATTTTTTGAGAGCTTGCCGTGGAACCAAACAGAAGGAGCTCCGCCCGCCGTTGTCAGGACAGAATGGTGGGGTTAGTGCCCCACGTGACAGCAAATTATACTCGTACGAAGAGTTTGCGAGGCAGAAAGGCAAACAAAAAGGTCAAAGACAGCTATTTGGTAACGCATTGCTTTCCGTTTGAAGGCTCTCAAGCTGCAAGATCACTTCTATAGTAGCGGTTTTGAAAATGTGGTGTGCATCATACTGTGGCCGCCACCCCGCGACCGTTGTGCGTTGTGTTCGCCATCAGCCAGGTTGGGACGCTATGGCCGGAGCCGAGTCGTCTGGTATTGACATCCGGATAGAGAGAGCTTTGGGGAATGTCCGGGCATGACAACGCCGTGCTCGCAGGATGTGTCTGGAGGCCAGCTTGCCTCGTATTTGTCTCGTTAACCAGCGAGAACGTGGAGGCGAGGAGACGTAGTTATCCTATAGAGTATCACGCACAGGCACTCCCTATTCCTGAAGACGGCTCGCCGGCGAAGCTATTGTGCCGGAGTGCCGGAGTCCAAGACAGCCGGAAGAGCACGTCGTCCGACCTCCGGACTCGTTGAAGAACCTCTGATCGACACATTGCGCAATTAGAGGAAGGAGCTGGCCAGCGGCAGAAAGTGGAGATGGGTGGCCCCTTTCCTTTTTGAGCAGGTTAGCCGGGCGGGCGAGTTCCTATCTACGGAGTAAGTAATACGGGGCTATCTTGAGAAGGCTGTCTGTCTTTACGTTGCGCTTCTACGCACGCCAAGCTGTTCCCTGCAGTCCACGACAGGCCCAACAGAACAACCCTGCACATCCCAATAGCTGACACCCAGCACATTGAAGTGCCAAGAGACCGTCGCCACCTCCGTGACGCTGTGGTAACCCGTGCGTCACTGACCTGGAGTCCTTTGACCGGGTTTCTTTTTTCTTCCTGCTCGTTCTTTTTTTCTGTTTCCGCCTCGTTGTCCCCCCATCCCACACAAGCACGCCTCTCTATTTCTGTCCACAACCTGAGACACCTGCGCCCCCATCCTCTCGGCCTTGAGGATTGGCCGCGCACGGGGACGGTGCTCACTACCCAATCGAGCGAGCTGCATACGACATCGCCATACCTGTATCTGACCCCGTCCTAGTTCTCAACGCTGCCAGCTTGTTTTGTGGGGGGCACAGGCGGACAGAAGCCCCATGACGACGGTGGGAACACGCTCCATTCGACGGCCCTATGCAGGACGTGTTTCACCACGTTTTGCTGCTAACGCATTTTTCTGACAGCGGCGACCACGGAGCACCGCACGGGCGAGCATCCAGTGAGGAGACGACATCGCGCCGGCCGACCATAGACGACGGGCACACCCTCCCGTACCGAACGTGCGGCGACCGTCTTCAGCCGCCTGCTCCGGCACGCGCCCCGCAGAGCGGCCGTTCTGTGGCCCGTGGCCAGCCTCTCCTCGGGCTGCACATGCACACCCCTTTATGCAAGGACCACTTCTGCATGTACGTCTCTTGTCTTGTTTGTCTTGAAAATTTTTCCCTGTGGTCCCCAACGAAGCGTGGGGGAGGCGGCAGGGGGGCGAAAAAGAAAGAGGAGAGAGAAAACAACGGGAAAAGAACGAGAAAAAATAGAGGAGAGGGAAAAAGAGGAGAAAATACGACGGCACAAAAGGCGAGCGCGGGCTGCGGTGGCGCCTAGATCTCGCCGTGCCAGGGTGTCAGCGATCAGGACCGTGGGATGTGGCCGTGTGGCCTCTTGTCTCTCCCAGCTGTCCTCGTGCATCCGGCCAAAGAGGTTGTCTGTCACTCGACCCCCATGCCGGCCCTGGCATTTTCCTCTCCGCTGCGTTTCTTTTCTTCAACCCCCCTCCTGCTTTGCTCCTCCTCTTTGCAATTGGCCAGTCATATATCCGGCCGCTTCTGCTTTCTGTTCTCTGGCCCATCACAGCCTCCAGCCCTGTCGCTTGAGGATGGCCCTCTTTCCCGCCCCCGTCCGCTAACATGCTTCGCCGAATAGTCTCGCTGGGCCAGCAGGCGTCCGAAAGCGACGACGACCCCATGTCACCCCAGTCCAATGATGCCGGTCGATCCTCCGAGAGCAGGGCCCCCGGAGGCCTTGCCGGCGTCTTCAAGGGCCTGACCGGCGCTAGACTGACCAAGTCTCCTCCCCCGGGCCAAGCCCCGACCTCCGCGCCCGGCACCTCCTCCACGCCTCTTGCCTCGACGACCCCGCTGCCTGCCTCCGCCGCCCTCTCCCTCTCGTCTGCGGTCTCTGAATCGGCCGACGTTGATGCCGACAGCGGCTACGCCAGTGTCCAGGCCCAGCTGCAGACCTATAACGAGTGTCTGGAGCAGCTGCGGAATGGGACCATAGACGAGCGCGCCGCCGCTGCCGTGGCCCTGCGCCCCATTGTGGCCGATTCTGTCGTCGGCTCCGTCTTCGACGTCTGGCACAGTGCCAAGGACCTCATTGACGCCAACAAACCCCAGGCCGCCCGCCATGCTGGCTGGGAGCTTTTGGCCGCGTGTGCCAAGCAGACGTCGTTGACGACACTTGAGCGCAGAGACTATTTCCACACCATCACTGCTGCCTCCGACCCCTCCGACTTCCCCTTGCAGCTGTCCGCACTTGTCGAGCTCACCAACCACGGCCGCGACCTGTCCGGCTTTGATTACGACGTGTTCCCGATCCTCACAGAATGGTTCCGGGCCGCCTTTTCCCGCAAGGTTGCTGCGAGAAGATCCCAGCCCCCGTCCTCCGGCTCCGCGTCCTCCTCCCGAGCCAGTGGTGGAAGAAGCACTGTGGCCAAGGCTGTCTCGACCGACGAGGAGAGGAACCTGTCGCGTCTTTTTTCCTACACCCTGGACTTGATCCAGTTCAACGTCAAAGTTGCGAGCGGCCGCGCTCTCGAAGGCCTTCTAGACGCTGTCCTCGACATTGCCATGAACACCAACAGCGAACAGGACCTGACCGCCTGCGTGGCCGTGGTCAACGCCTGCGTCGTCTTTGGTGCCTTGCCCGCCAAGAGCCTCAGCCGCTGTGTCAAGGTGCTCAGCTCCATCTATTGCTTGGTCCCGCAACTGCAGACAGCCGCCTGGCCAGTCCTTGCCAAGATCTTCAAAACCCACCACAGCCTCCACGCCATCCGCATCCTCATCGACACTCTGCGCAACTACCCGCCCGCGGGCGTAGAGGTCAAGGATGCCACCCGCGAGCTGCGTGGCACCCTGTCCGTCATGCAGAAGCTTGTGCGAAAGGCCGGCGTTCCCGACTTCCCACCCGTCCCGTACGTCCTTCTGGTCGACGGCCTCCGAAACGTCGCCACCAAAACAACGTCGCTACGGGTTATTGCATCCATCCTGCAACTCATCAACCAACTTTTTAACAACGGCGACGACGTGCTGAGCCCCCTTCTCCTCGACGAGGACTGGGCCCCGCTGCTCGCTGTGGCTGCCACCTGTGCCAAGCTGAGCAAGCCGCCGCCGTCGTTCCGCAGTTCTGCAGCCCGGAAACACACCCCCAGCGCCTCTGGCAGCGCCGAAGAATCGTCTCAGGCGGCTGTTGATCGCGAGTCCGCGGCCCTGATAGCAAACATCGAGACGCTGCTACGAGGCTTGCATGTGGAGCGGCCCGAGTACTCGCAGCGGAGCAGCTGCATGGGCTTTCTTGCCGACGTGCACTCCATCCTGCCCGACTCGGGCGTGGAGCTGGTGCTGACGTATTTCTCCGAATTTCGCTGTTGCTTCCCCTCCGATCCGCAATGGGATGCCAATATGCGGCTGGTGCTCGATGCCTTTTACGCGAACCAGGCACGCTCGCCCGCCATCCGCCTTCGTGCTCTGCAGGCCGCCGTCGAGGTGCACAGTGTTCTGGAGCTGGTGGACGGGGCCATGGATGCGCCCGACGCCGTCGCCGACATGGTTCGCCGCATTCTCGCCCGCGTCGGAGACGAGCGCGACACGACGTTGCTGCACAGCGCCGTCGCCTTTGCCGTCTCCGTAGCCACCTCGGTGGACATGGGTCTGTTCGAATACATCCTGGAAGAGCTGGCGTCCGTCATCAAGAACGACGTGCGCCGCCAGCCGCTTGCTCCAGCCGCCCCGGGACCGGCGCCCGTCGCGTCCGTGGGCCCTGCCGAGCAGACCCACGCTGCGACGGACGAGAGCACGTCCAACATTGCCGCCCGCGGGTATGCGCGCATCTTCATGGAGACCATGTGCTCCGACCCCGTCAAAGCCACCATGGCCTTTGAAGCACTGGTTGGCATTGCCAAGGACAGGCGCTGTCCCGTCGATGCTCGCTTGTCTGCGCTGAAGCTCCTCTTCCGCCTGCGTGCGGACTGGGCCAACCGCATATACCTAGTCTCCGACACCGAGTCGGATCGACTCGCCACCGTTCTTCTGCGAAAGGCTCCGACCGGGGACGGGGCGAGCGCCACGGAGAACGGAGCGCCGCAGGACGGTACGCGACCGGCGAGGCTGGAGACTGCAGAACCGTATCCTCCACCCGCGAGTGTGCCGTCGCGGGTGAACCGGCCAGGCTTCTCGGCTAGCCCGGGCGGCGGTTTGCAAGACCGCGGCGCTGGGCCTTCCATGCGGTCTGGTGGAAGCGGCACTCGCCAGACAGCCCCGGAACAGAGCACACAGTATGCCCAGCTCTGGGGTCTTCCCGATCCGGAGGCATTGCCACTCGCGCCTCTCTCAGGTGCCAGTTCCGTGCTGCTCTCCCTTTGGGACGATGACAGCCCGCCTGGTGCGGAAGGGCTAGCGGAAGAGGGCGAGGACGACAGCGTCAAGGGCAGCCGGGAGAAGGACAGTGCTTCTGCCTCTCTGACGCTAGACATTCGGTCCTGGTTTGGGGTTGTGTTTGACCTCTTGACCAGGGGAACCAACTGGGAGCTGTACAGCTTCGTGTTGGTGCACCTGCCCTCCCAACTCAGCAACCATGCGGTGTGTCGCGGCGCCGTGCCTGTGATCCTGAACATCCGGGCGTCGCTGTGCGACCAGATTCGGATGAACAGTTCGCAAGAGCCCCCGCCGGCCACGGGGCTTCACCGAACGGAAGTCCAGACCTGTGTGCTGCAGATCCTCACCATGATCCTGAGCTACCACGAGCACTTCCAGCGCCAAGAAGGCGACGACTTGATGCGCACATTCATTGCTGGTTTGATTGGCAAGAACCAGATCACCTGCGTCCACGCCCTGTCGGTCTGCTGCTACGAACTGCCCAGTGCAACAAGCAAGTCCCTGGTGACCATCCTGCAGAGAATGGCGCAAATCATCACGCGCCAGGGCGTGGCCATGCACATTCTCGAGCTCTTGGCGTGTCTGAGCCGTCTGCCCTGGCTGTACTCGAGTTTCCGCGAGGATGAGTATCGCATCGCCTTTGGGGTGTGTTTCCGATACCTGCAAGCTGTGCGCGATCGCCGCCTCTCGTCCCGCCATGCCGGAGGCGGTGGCGAGCAAGCTTTCCCCCCCAACAGCAACAACGGCACGGGTGCGGGCGGCAGCGCTGCCGGCCCCGATGCACACGGCCAGGAGACGACTGTGCCGCCGCCCGACGCCTCGGACGATTTGCCTCAGTACGTGTATGCCCTGGCGTACCACGTCCTCACCTTTTGGTTTCTGGCCCTGCGACTGCCGGACCGCGCCAGCTACGTGTCCTGGATTGCGAGTCGGCTGTTTATCGACCAGAACGGGCGGCAGATCTCCGACGAGCAGGCGCAGCTCACGATGGACTTTATCCAACGCGTGACGTATTCTGACGCGGACGAGTACACGCCTGGGGAAGGGTTTGCGGCGGAGGGCGCCAAGCGCCGCCGTGGCGGTGGTGGTGCAGACGACGATGCAGACGCGATGGTGCGGAACTGGGTGATTGGAAACAGCATCGTCACCATCCAGCAGGCCGTCAACAAGCCCGGATGGGCGCAGATCATCAAGCGGCAGCCGTCGGGCACGTCGTACTACACGATCCACGAGAACCTCAAAGCGCCGCCGCCGCACCAGGTCCGCTATCTGACGGAGCCGCACGCGATCGACGGCCTCACGGGCCAAGCGCACCCCGGCCAAGCCTCCAGCTCGCTGTTCCCGAGCCACTTGCTCACGCAGCTCATGGCGCCGGTGCCGCAGCCGTTTGATTCGCCGCTGCGGCCGATCCTGCTGCCGAACACGGAGCGCGTCCGGGACCAGATCGAGTGGTTTGACCGGAACCCGACGGTGGACGGGCACAAGGTGGGCGTGATCTACGTCGGCGACGGACAGACGGACGAGAAGGAGATCCTGGCCAACATCTCGGGCAGCAGCGACTATGTCGAGTTTCTCAACGGGCTGGGCACGCTGGTGCGGCTCAAGGGGGCGACGTTCAACACGCAGGGGCTGGACCGCGTGGACGACACGGACGGCGAGTACACGTTCTGCTGGCGGGACCGGGTGACGGAGATGGTGTTCCATGTGACGACGCAGATGCCGACGAACCGGGAGTCGGACCCGTGGTGCATCAACAAGAAGCGGCACATTGGCAACGACTTTGTCAACATCATCTTCAACGACGCGGGCCTGCCCTTCCGCTTCGACACGTTCCCGTCGCAGTTCAACTACGTCAACATTGTCATCACGCCCGAGTCGCGCGCGTCGTTTGTCGCCCAGCGCGAGCGCACCATGCAGAAGCAGCAAGAGGCCGAGGAGGCCGAGGCGGCGCTGCGGCGCGAGCAGGCGCAGCAGCAGGACGCGGCGCCGCCGCCGTCCCAGCAGCAGCAGCAGCAGCAGCAGCAGCGGAAAAAGAAGAAGCTGGCCATGCCCTTCTACAAGGTGCAGGTCATGAGCAAGCCCGGGTTCCCGGAAATCTCGCCGGCGGCCGAGACCAAGATCATCAGCCTGCAGGCGCTGCCCGACTTCATCCGGCTGCTGGCGCTGAACGCGTCCGTCTTCTCGCTGGTCTGGTCCCAGCGCCAGGGCGGCGAGCACGTCTCGTCGTGGCGGAACCGCCTGCGCACCATCCACCAGCTGCGCGACACGTACGGCCCCGGCGACGCGGTGGCGGCCCGGGCGCAGCCGCCGCCGCCTCCTCCCGCTGTGGCCGGCGGTGGCGGGGCCGGGGCCGGCGGTGGCGGTGGCGGAGGTGGCAGCGGCGACGGCAGCGACCTTTCGCGACAGGGCGTCGGCACGGTGCGCGACAGCATCAACAGCCTGCGGCGGTCGTCGATGGCGAATTTCTTCTCCACCGGCAGCGACGCAAGTCCGAACGGCCCGCGCCCGCCAGCCTCGGCGGCGACGGCAGGGGGGGCCGACGGCAGCACGGACTCGGCATCCGTGAACGGCGGGACAGAGGCCTGGGCCGAGGCACTCTACTTCTCCAAGTGGGCATGAGACGGGCATGGAAGCAAAAAGGGAAAAGGATTAAGGATTAATTAGGTATTCAATGGCATAGACCACGAAAGCGTTCTGTCGCGCCTCAACTATGTAGCACGATGAGTCAAACGCATAAATTCTAACAGCAAGACATGGAAGCGAAACAGACATCCCCCCTGTAAAAAACAAAAAAGACAGCAAGAGAATCATATAGCAGCAAAGATATAGAACAGAAAGACACACGGCCCGACCCGCCTTTACGCCTCGCACCAGACGTCCCGGTATGCGGCCCATTTGTGGAAACCTGCGTGGTCAGCGATCCGCAGGCCGAAACGTATAGAAGGCCACATACCTATGGCTTGGAAACCCTCGTAGCCGCCGCGAATGGCATCCATGAACATCTTCTGCATGCCTTTCTCGCGGAGGTTTCGGACGCAAAAGTCGAGTAGTCGAATCATGACCGAGTCCCGCGTATGCGCCGCAGACAGATGGTCGTCTGTTGGGAGGACCTGTTAGCACAGAGAAATACCAAAAGAAGACAGGACACAACGCACCCGTGATGCAGACACAACACACACCGCCCACGTCGTCGGAGATGGTGCGTGCCCATGGCAGGTCCGCAGCCGCCCGACCTCCTCTGGAGGGGACATAAGTGAGAGCAGTGGCAACGAGAGTAGCGCCCTCGAACCCGAGCAGGATGTCGGAGATGTCTGGCGTGCCAGCTAACTGATAGTATTGGTCGTACCAGCCGACATTGCCTTGGCGGACGGACTCGCGCGCAACAAACTCCAGCACGCGATCGTACTCGCCAGCGTGGCACGCACGAAACGTCAGTCCACGGCTGGCCAGGCGGTCGGCGCGCCAGTTCTCGAAATCCAAGACCCAGTCGCACGCCTCCTGGCCGCTCCCCGCCACATCCAGAGAGTCGATGCGCCATCCACGCCGACGAAACCAGTCCTCTTCGGATGGCATGCCGACTGGTAGCCCGTACAGCAGGCGTGGAAACGTGCTGCCAAGCTGCAAGCGCGAGACGCGATGCACAGCGAGTTGTTGCAGGGCGTGACTGTGCAGGGCTGTGCCAACGCCGCACTGCCGGTAGGACGGTTGCACGAGAAGAAGAGCGATGCTGCCGATCCAGGTCGAGTCACTATTGTCGATAAAGGTGGTGTAGGTAGCACAAAAGCCTATAAGCTCCTTCGTGGATGGCTCGAGAACAACAAAGTGCTTGGCATAGCCAGGCCTGTCGAGTAGTCCACGGAGCGTAACCGAGTCGAGGCGGAAGGGGCTGGGCAGGCAGCGACGCGTCAGCTCGCACACACTGACCCAGTCCCGTTCGGGATTCCACTCGTCGACACGCCAAGGCGCCCCAGCACGCCGAGGAGACACATCGATCTGTGGTGACAGTGGTGACTGTGGTGGGAGAGTCCGGTCGCGTGTTGGCCTCCGAAAGAAGAGCTCGGCGGCAGCCTCCAGGCTGGCCTGGCCATAGTCGGGGGTTTCGACCAGGGTAGGGAATAAATTTTCCACCGGGCCTAGGTCCCTTATACTGCAGCATGCGAGCACAATCTGCGGTCGGTCGGTCGCCAAGGACCGCGCAGTCTGTGCGAGTGCCACCTGCGATGGCTGGCCGCCGCAAGGAGGGCCGGAGATGACAAACACAACAGCCTTGGCAAGAGCGAGATGCTCAGCATGGTAACGAGTAAGACCGTCCCGGGCGATATAGGGAACATGGCGGATCCAAGGGTGGTATTTGGCCAACGCCCGACCGAACGGCTCAAACGGATCCCGCGCTGGACTGAAGAGCGGTGGCGACTCCGGGACAACGGCCGGCGTCAACAGATAGAGCAAGTCCCCCTTGCCCAGCTTGTGGAGGAGGGGAATGCATGCTTGCAGATCATGGACGAGCATTGCGGCCGCCGCCCTGGGCCTTGCGTTGCGGTTGTGCGTATCCGGTGGCTCCATTTTTCCGAAATCCAGCCACCGTCCGGCCGCGACAGGTGCATGACCCCCGGGGGAGGGCGGTAGGCGCACGGCACGGAAGACAATGGTATGGTTTGCCCGATGGCGTCTGGTCTGGTCTCAGCTTTAAGTGAATGCACGGGAGGGCGGATTGGTTGGCGGCTGAGCAAGAACGACGCACAAATCAGCGCCGAGATGGACGAACAGGTAGCGCAGCACAACAACAACCTTGCTGCATGCCCCCTAGGGTGTTGCGCAGTACTCTAGAAGCAGAGAAAGAAAGTAGACAAAGGCAGATGGGCTTCCCTTCTTCTCTTGGGGATAGGCGGGAAGAGAAAGCAAAACAAGAGGAAGAACCACGGTTGGTTAACCGAGCTAGCTAACGAGAGCTAGACCACTGCGGCGCGGATCGCATGAGAGAGGGGTTCGCAAATAGGGATTCTGCAGAGGGGCTGGGCTGTTGGCGCCGAGGCGCTTCACACCGCAAGCGCACTTAACCAAGAGCGGGTGGATGGCCGTGCCGGGGGTCCAGCACCGCGGAGCTTTTTGGCTGCCGGTGACGAGGACCAGTCCCTCCGACGCGATTGAACGAATGCCCTAGGCAGAGGTTTGGAGAGCTGCGATTTCGAGGAGCTGCGTTGCGTGTGACCGGTGAGGAAGCGGTTAGTCGCTTGACCCCTGCCTGGCAGAGTCTGCGATGCTGGGTATACGAGTGGGAGGGTGTGGTGTTTTGCCCTGCAGAGAGGAAGACGACGAGGCTGAAAATAGAGAAGTGTAATAATGAAGAAGGCGGCAAAAAGTATGGGCCAAGACGGCACAAGATCCAAACAACAACAGAGAGTTGGGAGACGCCAGAAGGCGATCAAGCGGTATGGGAGTGAGAGAGCGAAAGACAGAGACCAACGATCAAAAGAGGGAGAAATAGAGGAGGAAAAAAATAGAAGGGGGAAAGAAAAGCAATGAAAGTGGCCAAGACTGAAGCAGCATGGCCCAGAAGGAGCGTTCGAGCCGCAGTTGCCGTCCCCATACGTTGTGCTTGCCAGATTGGGCGCACGAGGAACCAACCCCTGCCCTGTACGACGTAAACGCATGGCGACGCGCAAAAACAGGAGGGTTTGTATAATCGGGACGGCAGAAAAAGGAAGGTGCGAACGCAGCTCTCCTTTGGTAAACAATCCACGCAGTGCAAACGCAGAAAGGCATCTTGCTTTTTCCTTTTTTTTTTTTTTGTTCGCTGTTGTGCATCCCCGTTCCCTCACCTCTCGCAACAGGCCGTGGCAGCCCTCTGCAATCACACATACAGACCACATCGAACAAACGGGAAGAGGTGTGGCCCTTGATGAATGGACCAGCCACGACAGGGCCTCTTGTCTGCAACAGAGTTCATGGGATGCACGGGAGAGTAGGAATCGACAAGCACATGTCTACGCGCCTAGCCGTGGTTCTTGGGTAACACACCGAGGGTCCTTGCGCCTGGCAGCATGGCGCATTGGTGCATGGCGCATGGGGATGGCACAGGCAGCTCGGACCGCGTGCGCAGTGTTCGTTTCCACCAGTCGACGCGTGGGAGGGCTTTGAAAGGGCAGGGGTGCTTGCATGGAATGGCGTTCTGGTGTGACCCGGCAAGTCTTTCCTCTGCTCCCCGTTGCCGGCTCCCCTCCCCGCAGCGGAGAAGGCAATGCTGACGAAAAGCGTCCGTCACAGCAGCCGTTCCGAGAAGTGTGTGACAGCACTCCGACACCGACCGTCCTCGACTCCTCTTCGAGCCACTTGGCTTCCTCCTACCATCCAGTGCGCCGTGCTTCGGGCGACAGACAGTTCCGGGTGCGAGTGCCCGCGTCCCCCGTGGCAGCCGGCGTGTGCCGAAGCAAAGAAAGACACTGGTTGGCTGGGGTCCAGACCGCCCCGACCGTGCTGCATAGCCTGCCGTGCCACCCAGGGCAAGGATTGATTGGCTGGGCCGCCCTGCCTCCTCCTGGCTCCCGTCGCCTCTCTGCTTTGACACAATGACTAGTCATATTTTGCTTTCCCAGTTTGTGTTGCTGTTCTCGAAAAGCCATGTCTTGGTGCCAACCAGTCTGGCGTGGCACCAAGCGCCTCGCTGTGCTGTGAAGCCTGTGTAGGACCAAACGACGCCCCCGTGCTGGCATCGGACTGTTGTTGACTCCCCTTGCCTCCTCTCCCCTCCCCCTTTCCCATTTCCTTATTTTTGTCCTCTATTCTCATCTATTTCTTTGCATATCCATTTCACCTGATCGATCTTTAGCCTGACGACATCTCGACTGACTCTCTTGGTGCGAACAGGTCCATGATCACGAACAAAAGGCATAAATAGAATGCCCACTGGAGCATGTTCCGGAGCAAAAATCTATAGCGGGCCGGTCAGCCTTGTCCCCTCAACTTACACAAAATTGCCCCACCAAAGACGCGACGCGTCTGCTCTCCACAACGGCCTTTCTTTCACCAACCGACATCACAGCCTCGGTGTCGACCTCGTTATTCGCTTTGTGAAGGCTGCATTGCCCCATCTATGCTTGCTAGGATCATTTGAAGACGCCCCAGATGGACCCTGAGCCAGATGAGGAGGCTGCTGCCCTGGTTGGCGACCTCATACAAGGTGCGATCGAAGAACAATCAGGATGAATGGCGGAGCGAAAACAAACAGCCGCGACAGAGCTGACTGAAGACCAGCCGCCCGGGTCCCCGCAAAACGTCGCCCTTTTGCTGTTAAGCCCACGGTAGAACGCCTGGCCGCGTTAGCATACGAGCACGGCCTGCTTCCCGACACCCTACGCGATCTTGTATGCGACGTACTGGCCGTTCCGGGCGGACATCTGGACCAGGCCAGTCTTGGCACGTTGATTCGAAACTTGTACCCAGCCACAGGAACAGCAGCAGGTGCCTCGTCTTCGGCGGCCCCATCACAATATCCCGTTGACGACTCCATCGTCCTCGCCACGGTCGGGTGCCTCGGCCAGGGTCAGCTCAAGCCAGCGCTGCCCGTGCAGGCGCTGCTACTGCGGTGGCTGGTTCTCGTGTACCCCCTGCTGGCAAGCCCGGCCATCTTGTCGCGCACATATGCCGTGCTCTTCAATCTGCTAGATACGGCAGGCATTCGGCCACAGCTGTGCCATCTGCTGGCTCTAATTACGCGACGGCGCCACGTGCGGCCCTTCCGGATCCAGGCCATGTATGCAAAGGAGAAGAAGGCAGAAAGGGTGAAAAGAAGCTAATTGTGAAAGACTGCAGCTGTCCCGGCAGACAGGCCATGACCCGCACCTGATCGGCCTGCTGCGTGTCTACAAAAACTACTACCCAGAAGTGATTGTGGGCGACGCCACCCGTGGACGGGCTTCGCCATTCAAGGTAAGAGGAGGAAGGCCCTTTGGTCCTTTCCTTTTCAAGATCTGACATTGGTTTTTGTAGCACCCCGACCCGCAGTGGCGGGCACACCTCGAAGATATCCAGCTGGCTCGCCGGCAGATGCGCTCAGCGATCGACGGCGACGGCGGACTCCGGGGGGGACATGCCAACGATGCTTTGGGCGCGTTGCACAGCGGCTTTCGTGTCCGGAGGGCAGATGGCCAGAGACACGGCAAGGGGCGGCTGGTCGTCCCCTCCGTGCATACGTCGCATGCACAGGAAGAGTCGGTGACGCTGGAAGAGGTTGACAGCGCCGAGAGTCTGGTCCAGCACCTGGACAAGATCGAGCTGCCCAACCAGCTGGTGGCCGTGCTTGCCGACCCGCTGCTGCAGAAGCTGCTGCTGCTGCGCCCATCCGCCGATGCATCTGCGCGCGTCGAGAACTGGATAGACGCGTGCATTGCTAGTGCGACCAGCGCAAACAGCGACAGCAGCGAGCTTCTGGACCTGGTCGAGGTGGTGCACGATTACGTGACAAGCACAAGGGTTTGTTGTCCTCCCCCTTCCCCTCTGTCGTTCTCGCTCCCTGACTGTCGCTCGCAGACGTTTCCTCCTGTGCTTCATCGTTTCTTTTCCCAACTCCTGGCCCGTTGGGATGGCAGGGACAGCAGGACATTGGTTTTAGAGGCACTGGCGTACGTTCCAGTCTTGGATTTTCAAGGTAACTACAAGCCCTGGGTCTTCATGTGAAACTGGCCCGATCCGCTGACACAGTGGCTTTCTAGAAACGTACAAGGCGACCTTTGGGCCGCTGGAGGCCAAGCTTCTGGACAATTCGGTGAGCTCCCAGCTGGCTTTGCTGTCGTTTTACAGGCTTGTGCTGCAACACTGGGCTGTTGTGCTGTCGAATACCGAGAACGAGACGGTTGTGTCTGCGGCCGCGCTGCCGGCCTTTGTGGAGCACGTCAACAGGCTTGTGCTGGCAGTGCTGCAGAATGCAGGGGATGCGGCTGCCGCCGAAGGTAGCCCGACGGGCGTATCGACGCTGGCGACGCTGGCGGTATTGGACTTTTACGAAGAACTGATGGCTGTGCTGGCGCAGCGACGAAGCGACGTGCTCGCCCTGGTCCAGGAGGTGATCCCGCCACCGGCAGTCGTGTACATGCTGCATTTTGAGCAGTCGGCGGCGGTGGTATCGCGGCTGTATGCGGTGCTCGCGGCGTACAAGCAAGCACTCGAGGCGGCGATGCAGCGGCGGGCGCAGCGACCAGCGGGCAGCAACGACCACGATCAGGACCAGCAGCAGCAGTTGCGGCGGCTGCCACCGCTGACGGCCCCGGAGCGCGCGCGCGTCAACTTGTTCAACGGTTTCCTGATGGATGTGTGCAATTGCCTGTGGCGGTCGCGTGCGTTCTCGCCGTCCGACACCAACGCGCTCGGCTGCTGCATGCCGGCGCCGGTGGTGGCGCGTCTGGCGGCCTACGTGCAGACGCTCGACCGCGACCTGCAGCTGCCGGCAGCCTTTAGCCTGTCGCACTCGCCGACGTTGTGCCTGCAGGCGATCTCCTACCTGCGCCGGCTCGAAGAGGAGGCCATGGACAGCAATCGCCACGCTGGCGGAGACCGTCCCTTGGTCCTGCTGCAGCGACGGCACGCGGGCCCGGTGACGCAGTCGGCGCTGGCGCAGCTGGCTAGTGCCGGCGGTCTCCGGTTGAGCTGGCAGGCATATCGGGTCGGGCTTTTGCGGTACCTCGAGCAACGGGGCCTGGGCGGCGTGTCGGCGCTGATGCACAACACGATGAAGAACCTGATGAGTGGGCGGGCGTCGACATGATGCGCGTTGTTCTGATACCTCGTCCCTTGCACTGTGTTGGCGCTGGCGCGATCGGCGTTGGCATTCACGCCACCAGGCGACTTTCTCCACTGGCACTACGGAGTACGAGTACAAAAAACAGCAGTTCCTTTTTCGCCGACCGATCATCAACGCTCTCCTTCCCACACACGAAAACCACACACAATGGCATCAGCAGCAGAAACACCAGAGTCAGCGACAGCGACAACAGGCGGCAGCGGTTCGCCGCCGATGATCGAGGTGCGCGACCTGACGTACACGTTCCAGGACCACGACACGGGGGTGTCGCACATCTCGCTGGAGCTGCCGGTGGGCAGCCGCACGCTGCTGGTGGGCGCGAACGGGGCGGGCAAGACGACGCTGCTGCGGCTGCTGGCGGGCAAGCGGCTGGCGCCGGCAGGGTCGATCCGGGTGGGCGGGGTGGACCCGTTCTCGCGGGGGCTCCAGGGGGTGACGTACCTGGGGCTGGAGTGGGTGCTGAACCCGGTGGTGCGGCGGGACATTGGCGTGCTGGAGCTGCTGGCGTCGGTGGGCGGCAACGACTACCCGGAGCGGCGCGACGAGCTGGTGGGGGTGCTGGACATTGACACGCGGTGGCGGATGCACGCGGTCAGCGACGGCGAGCGGCGGCGGGTGCAGCTGGCGATGGGCCTGCTGCGGCCGTGGCGCGTGCTGCTGCTGGACGAGATCACAGTGGACCTGGACGTGTGGACGCGGGCGCAGTTTCTGGGGTGGCTGCGGCACGAGTGCGAGCGGCCGCAGGCAGGGCCGGGGCCGGCGCCGACGATTGTGTACGCCACGCACATCCTGGACCACCTGGCGGGCTGGCCGACACACCTGGTGCACATGCACATGGGCACGGTGCGGGAATGGGGGCCGGCAACGACGTTCCTGGACGACGCATACTACCGGAAGGTGGTGCAGGGGGCGGTGGCGGAGCACGGCGGCGGCGAGGATGCGCCGTCGGCGGTGCGGCTGCTGGGGGCGTCGGGCAACTCGCGGCTGGGCGACCTGGTGCTGGCGTGGCTGCGCAACGACCTGGAGGACCGCGGGCCGCGCAGCCAGAACCGGCGCGGGCCGGAGGGCCTGTCGTACCTGGTGGCCGGGGTGGGCGGGTACGGGCAGGAGTCGTGGGCCAAGCTGGAGGCGGCGAAGGGCGGCTGAGGCGGCGAAGAGCGACGAGGACGGCAGGGACTGAGACGGCAGGGACTGAGACGGCAGGGACTGAGACGGCAGGGACTGAGACGATAGGGACTGACGACGGCAGGAAGCATTTCAACATTACTCTAGCAGGGGTGCAACAGGGCGTTTTCTCCTTCAACAGATACCCAGCAACAGAACAGCAACAGAACAGAATCTTTCACTCGAGATTCTTCGCGAGCGACGGGTGCACGTCCTCCAAGAGGGCGAGGGTCTCGTCGAACAGGCGCTTCTGGGCGGTCTGGCCGTCGGCGGACAGGACGTAGGCGTTGGGCGGGACGACGACGCAGGTGGACATGAAGGCGCCGTTGGTCTCGGGCCCGGCGGCGGCGGCGACGACGAGGGTGCGGGCGCCGGCCTCGGCGGTGCGGGCGAGCAGCAGGTTCATGAGGTAGACGGGCAGGGAGAGGACGGAGGGCAGGTTGCGGAAGATGTCGGTGCGGCAGAGGCCGGGGTGGACGACGTTGACGGTGACGGGGATGTGGTGGGCGGCGAGGACGGCGGCCAGCTGGCGGAAGAGCAGGAGGACCAGCAGCTTGGAGACGTTGTAGCGGCCGTAGTCCATGGCGGCGGGGTCCCTGTAGACGTCGAGGAGGCTGGGGCGGCCGAGGTCGAGGGGGGGGGCCTGGGGGGTTAGGGAGTGAGCCGTGGGAAACTGAAAGGAGGAGAGGAGAGGAGGGGGCTAGGGGGACGCACGCCCTGGTAGGCATCGGAGCCGACGATGGACAGGCGCGGCGTGACGTTGTGCTTGGCGGCGGTGCGGCGCAGCAGGGGCAGCAGCAGCACGGCGAGGAAGAAGGTGGACAGCACGTTGACGGTGATGGTGGTCTCGAAGCCCTCGGCGGGGGCGAAGGCGAGCAGGCCGAGGCCGGCGTTTTCGATGACGGCGTCGAGGCGGTCGAGCTCGGCGTCGGCGCGGCGGGCGAGGGCGGCGACGCT